>JAGDQP010000364.1:69749-121951 GCA_022664845.1 Lepisma saccharinum
TACTCGAGTCAAGTCGAGTCAGTGGTCACAACTGCTCGAGTCGAATCGAGTCGGTGCTCACTTTGTGCTCGAGTTGAATCGAGTAGGTGCTCACTTTGTGCTCGAGTCGAGTCGAGTCGGCGCTCAGTAGCTGCTCGAGTCTGTACTCAGAACTGCTCGAGTCGAGTCGGAGCCCACTATATGCTCGAGCCGAGCCGAGCCGAGTCGGCGCTCACTATGTGCTCGAGTCGAGCCGAGTCGCTGCTCAGAGAGATTTACACTGTGACTCGGTTACAGTGAGTCGAGCTCGAGCGACGACTCAACTCGAGCGTTAGACTCGCCGCTCGAGTCGAGCGGATTGACATAACAGTCAGAAAAGGAGTCAGTGGAAGATGTCATAGTAATGCAAAGTTATCTTACCTCATAATTTATACACAGCTATCTCGGTTTTCTACTTGTTCAGTTATTAGAGAAAACTTAGAACAACAAATTATGTTGCCAAGAAGGTCAATAAACTAACTTCACATCGACTATCATGCTTTCTACTATCATTGTTTCTAAAGTTAGTAGGAAAGAAAAAACAAATAGTGAAGCTAAATTAACATATAAAAGTAATAAAAAAAACCTTTAAAGACATTCTTTTCTTAATCTATTCTTACTAAAAAAGAAAAAAAATAGTTTTATTTATGCATGCCTAAAAAGAAAAGCATGAGCGCGCTCTCATATACTGTCGCTTCATAAATTCTTGAAATGACGCGCCCCATTTTTTTTCTTTTTAGTCATGCATCAACAATTTTTTTTTTCCTATTTAGTACGAATTGATTAAGAAAAGAATGTCTTTAAAAAGTTTTTTTTTTAGTTATTTCAATGCCGACTCGCTCGATTCGAGTCGGCGCTCACTATGTGCTCGAATCGAGTCTAGTCGGCGCTCACTATTTGCTCGCGTCGAGTCCAGTCGGCGCTCACTATTTGCTCGAGTCGGTACTCAGAACTGCTCGAGTCGAATCGGTACCCAGAACTGCTCGAGTCGGTACTTAGAACTGCTCGAATCGTTGATCAGAGAGACTCACGCTGCGACTCGGTTACAATGAGTCGAGCTCCAGCGACGACTCAACTCGAGCGTTAGACTCGCCGCTCGAGCCGAGCGGATTCACATCCCTAGTGCGCAAAGGCAGAGACCCTAGCCTTACAGAAGGTACCATCCCGGCATTCGCCTGTTGAGACTGAGGAAAACCTCAGTCAGGCTGGCCGCCCGGAGCAGGGTTCGTACGCTCGACATACCCAATGCCGCTTGGTTGGCAGACACGCTACCCCTAAAGTTTTCTTGTGTTGTGGCAGTTATGTTTGTTAATGTTAGGGTAAGGAATCCAATTATTTTTCATTATGTTTTCTTACTTCTTGATTAAATTCAAAATGTTTTACCGAATTTTTTAAGAAATTATAAATTCATTTTGATCTGGCCCGGGCCAAGATTCAAAAGCTTTTGTTCCTCTAAAAGTGATTCAAAATGTCGCGCTTATTGCAAAGGGAGCAAAATCAACCCCAGTTTCTATTTAAAATTTTGAAGTTGCCTCCCGTAGATGTATTCCCGGGACGCCACTGCTTTCAGCAACATCATCATGTGATTCTGCACATGCACTTTGATATGTACATTTTTTGTATTGCAAAGCTCTACCATATGTGCAATAGGAGCCGAAGCCCTGGTACGAAGGTTGAGAACTACCCCGTAAACAAAATGTGTTTAAGGCTAATGTAACGTTGTCCACATAAGATAGACTTAAATCTGACTTTTACAATAGCCTAGTCGTAAAAATAGGCCAGTAATAATTGAATTTAATGTTTTTCGGAGGACGCATTACTTTGATTTTTTTTTAACGCATAAAGGGTTGTTATGTATGGGAGCTACTAAGTATAGTTAATAGGGCCATTTCTCTCTCCCTGGCTTTGTACTCTTATTCTTAAAAAGAGTAATTACCTTTTTCCAACGCCTGTTTAATTTGTCTCCTAATAATAACCAGGACAAAATTATGGTAGATTTTTTTTTTTTGGAATTCGAAGACATAATTTACAATGTTTGTCTATCTGCCTATCAGGTAGCTATCAGAAGTAATTTAGATCAATCATTTTCTCTGCATAATTGTCTTGCAGGAAGGAGTAGTGAAAGATTTTACTCAATTAAAAATAGTTGTATTTTATATCCACTGAAGTCAAAGGTAGATTGTAATCTAACAATTCCTAGCCTAATTATCTAAAAAAAAAACTAAGTAATAGTTTTATTACAAATAAAACCAAAGCGCCACCGTATAAATTCGACTTATAACATATCCCCTCAAAAAACTTCAAAGTCATAGGAACAAATGGAGTTTACTAAGCGAATGCCGGGGCCTGCCAGTTTTAGTCAAATTCATAGATTTTCCCACCGGTGTATATGACTAATCCAACGGTGTATGGCTTATCTCTGTCGAACTTGTGGCTACTGAGATCTAGTAGGGTCACAAATGGATAATACGCGTACTAAGCGATTCGAAAGGACTTGCCAGTTCTAGTCACATTCATAGTTTTCCTCACCATTGCACACTATGACAAATCCAACGGTGTAAAAATCATCTCTGTCAGACTTGTAGTTACTTAAATTTGGGAGGGACACAAATGGAGAATACAAAGCGACTGGAAAGGACCTGCCAGTTTTAGGGTCAAAGTTATAGGTTATTCTATGGTTTCAGGCCTTGTGACATGCAATAGTACTTCTGTTTACATGCCTCCTCTACTCACAGTTTTTCCAAGAATAAAAAGGCAGAACTTCTCTATAGATATATCTGTTGCGGATGCAGCCGATATTAGGCACATTAATATAGATAAACACAGGCAGTAAGATGTTCGTTATTGAGAGTAAAAGTAACTTTAGGATATATTTTTTATATATAAATCAGATAAAGAGAGTTTTCATATAACTTTAAACTAAATTAGTTTTTTTTTTTTTCCAGGAAACCACACAATAGACCTTGCAACTCTTCCAAATATCACCCCATTCCAAATATCATGTTGCTATAGGGACTGTTACAAAATTCTCATATCTCACCTTGACTACATAAAATTTTTCAGGTATGTGCTGTTTTCTAAAACAGCATGTTTGCATTCGCGTCGGCACCTGTTGTAGAAGCTGAATAAGGAGGGGATTTGTGTAGTCCCCTCCCTTCTTGTTTCCCTCGGACTAAAAGCGAAGTCAGGGGCGGGGGGCGGCTGGCTTACTCTCATCAAACCTTTGACAGGTGGACTGGAATAGCTATGTAAAAATACTATTTTTTTATTGGTGTATCGGATATGATTGCAAATAAAATTATTAGAATCGTTTCTTCACAAGGAATAAAACAAAATAAAGTTGTTCTTTCTAGCGTAAGTGGTTGCAAAGTTAGACATATTGTAATTTGGAAAAAAAAAATTATTTATTTTTTAATAATTTATTTCTGAAAAACTAGGAGACAAATGTACGTTCTAAGTATTTCAACCCATGCATAAACTTCTTATAATACTCCAAAACTTTTCTTTTCTATTAAAGATATCCAGTTCCTTAGAAAATGAAGATATTCGGTATCAATTTTCTGTCCATAAGCACCAATAGTAAACTTTCTAGCTCTGGCAGAAGTAGAAGACCGTCTTAAATGAGTAGGTAGTATAGTATATCGTAATGTTCCTTCTAATCTTGGATTGGTAGAGTCAAAGATTTTAGAAAAGAGAGGAGTTGACCACCCGGGGATTGAGTGATGGCTTTTGCTGTGTGCATGTTACTTTTAAAGGCGATTGTAGGGGTGGCTCTTCTTGCTTCTCCTACATTGACTCCAGTTCCCTCTGGTGCTAGTTTGTGGAGTTGACCGTCGTCTGCTCCAATGTGTGTCATAAATGTTTACTTTCATAACCACATGTTTGTCCTATAAACATGTTTGTTTGTTTATGCAACGTCCACGTGCTCGTAACATACGCTGGTCATTACCCTCCCCCCTTTGGGGAAAAAATAGTAAACAAGGATTGTGCCACAATTTTTTTTTTGCTCACTATTATATCTCTTTTAATCAGAGATCACTTTATTATTACACTATGCATTTATATAGATGGATGTTAGCTTCACTGGAACATTTATAAACTAATAACGATGTACCGCAGAACAGGCAGATTCAGCTTGATGCATCATTATCCTCGAGTCTTAGGGTCGTATTAGTGGTTGCTGTGATAAATTAGTACTTCTACACAGGTTCACTTAATGTTTGTGATATTGTAGCACTGGTGAGTGTCGTGTCCTTGTACACTGTTGTTGTTTGTGTTGGTGCAATGTTCACCTTGCAGTTAGTGGTTTCACTAATATTGTGAAGTTCTATGTCAAGTGACGATATCTCACTCATGACTTTATCACTGTCTGGCAAATACGCACTTTTAACAACCTGACACAGTATATATATAAATATAATCGACATTATGATGGCTGTTATTGCAATTATACTAGCAATAATATATATAGACATATTCTGAAAGGGGACAATGAGTTATTCCAGATTTCCATGTTTCTTTAAACGATAATATATAATACACAATGTAACTGATAGTGTGAAAAATAATATAAAAATTACAGTAACTACTATTACTATAGTCCAAGATAGTGAAGAGTGTAGGTGCAAGTCAGAAAATTTACTTGGAAGTTTATTTTTCTCGTGGTCTAATAATGTTTGTAGATTGCCTATCGATTGTTGCAGGGTTTGGAAATTTAACGTAAAGTTTAATGATAAAGTTTCTGGTAGAGTTATATATTCCATTTTCAGTAAAAATTGTTCGTCTGGTAGGTAAATTTAAGTTGTCTGTTATAATGCGTTCAAATTGGGTGTATGGGATATAGTAATTGCTTGAATTTGAAGCTTTTTAAGAAGTATTCTATTGTGTGCTTTTAAATATAAACTTGTTTTATTGTCGCCAGATGAATGCCTGCTGCTGAGTACGTATAAAACTCTTCTTGAGAAGAAAGTTGTGGTTTAATCTGGCAGTTTTTTGTAGAATTTTGAAAAATTATATCATATAGGCAATCTGTTTTCTGAGACTTGGCCTGGTCCTCTGTTTTGCATATAGAAAACAATTTGTTTCTGACAAAGCGACATATCTATTTCGAATACTGCAGCTTCAGATTTTATTACGAAATCGGGTAATATCATTTTAAGGTAGGCTGTTTTTGTTAAAAAGCCATTATTAAAAGTTTTATAGACTAAATGGTAACCTGACTTTTTGATATTGGGTATTTCCAAAATAATATCAAGATTAGAGAGTACTGGATCAAAGGCTAATAGAGAACTTTTGGAACTTTGGTAGAATATTCCAAGGTCCTCTGCGATTAAAGAATTACGTAAAATTGGATGGTTCTTAATAATTTTAGCTGCTAGAGAGGGCTTCATTAAAACGTCATTGACTGTGTTTTGTAGCAAACTTTGTAAAATACTATCGAAATGATTTTCGAGAATTTGAAAAATTTTGTAAATTGAAAAACGTTCATTCGATGTCGTGGTACAGAGAAGCTGGAGAATTTCACCATGCACTTGCGATATTGCCTTTCCTACCGCAACTGTAATATTTTCCACTATGTGGGTCAGTTGATACTGACTTTTTTTGATTGATTGTATTTGATCATTCAAATAATCGTTTTGCTGTCGTAATTGATTGACTGCATTTTTAAGTTGGTGCGTTTCGTACATATTATATCCTTCTAACGCAAAATTTGCTAACCCGCTGAGAATTGAGAAAAGTAATCTTTTATGTCGGTTTACACATCCTATTTTAAAATCGCATGGTATCGTTTGTAAATTTTTTTCCACGAATTGTTCTCTCGTTGATGCATATTTTTTTATTAGTTTCTCGTATCCAGTACAGCTATTATTTTGGAGGTGGGCTGCCGAGAAGTCTATGTGGAGACGAAATGGAACAAATTCTGCATCTTCGTAATTGATGAGTGCCTCTATTTTCCCATTGATATTCCGTATTGTTGGATGAGAATTTCTGCGTTGCCATCAAGGGAGTATAGTAAACTGCCTAGCACGAATATAAATGCTGAGTTGTTCATCTCGGTGATTGCCCTGGGAATCGTTAGCCTCCCTGCGGGAGAAAAAAATGATTTGTATAAGAAGAATAATTGTTTCTTGTTTAGTATTGTACAATATGTTGGTGCAACTAAATAAAAAGTACTTGTCCCGCATCCATAAGTTTTTAAAAGATCGTTTTCTCGATTCGACGAATCGAAAACAAACAATTCGTGCACTGCGCTATTTGCAAGACAGTACAGTGGACGAAGAGCGACTGTTTATTCAATTATCCGTTCTTTGCCAAGACTATTTAACAGTGTTAACGAACAACGATTGGGCTACTGTACATTACTAAAAAAGTGGGAGAAGGGACAAAGCGTGTCTGTTTATGTGGATTAGGTATGTATCCAGTAGTTTGTTTGTCTTTTCCCTCTTCCTTTTTTCTTTCTTTTATATTCTTTTTTTTAAAAAAAAAAAAGATTTGTCATATCTTACGTGTTAACTACTTATAGTACTGAAAATCGCCGCTAGTTAGCATCTCACGCAGTGTCTCTTTTTCTCGTCCGATGAATGATGCCATCTGTAGTGGATATTTGAAAACTCATTTTCCCCGTGAGTAACATATGCTACAGATTGATTTTTTTCGTTCTCACCTTCTTGCAATATGCATTATTTGCTGTACGGTTTCCTTAGTAACCAAGTGATAGTCAATGTATATTGCTTATCGTCTTCGTGATAAAAGTGGATTCTATCTACTGCGATGTCCTGTACTTTATTCTTCCGGGAATGGAACTCTATATGTTGTTTTTTTAGTATGGTGCACTTAGTGACGTAATGCGAAGTCCACGCCTCAGGTCGTCCAAACTTTCTGTTGGCAAAGAATACCTTGACCACAGATCAAACTGAAAACTCAATCTGTTTATGGAGTTTGTCATAAAATCTTTTTTGTTTTACAAAGTGCTGATAAGTATTATTGGCGGCCTCTTCTCCCAATTTTGGTAAGTCTGCCCTTGGTATTTGGGTTAGAGGGCTGATGTTGAATGCACAGTCTGCAGCAGTCCTCGGATTATAACCACAATGTAGGAAATTTGGGACCTCTTTTGAGCTCGTGTTTGGGAAGCAATTATAGCTGAAGACTCCTTTCTGCAACATTTGTGGCCAATTGTCCATATTTTCCTGGACCTTATGCTTAAGTATAGCTTGAAGAGATTTTAGGGCTTGCTCTACAACGCCAATTCTATTGTGACTACGCCGGGCTATACTTGAGTTCAATATTTCTTTTATCGCCTTAATTGTATTAACTGCATGCAAATCAAGGTACAAAACCCTTGGTGGGCCATTAAACATGAATAAGTCATCTTCTAGAATGTGTATTAAGATGTTCTGTTATTCTTACTGTCATATGACGCGTAGCTAATTCTATATCCACGTTGATGTAGAACGTTTTACCGCCACATGGTATAGGACCACACTAATTGGATGATGAAGTAATTCACCGTGTCTCTTACTGGTGTGCATTTTAAATACCTGACAACTGGAGTACTGGCTGGTATATAATCCGATTAGCTGTTTCATTTTCGGGAAATAATATTTTTGCAAGCAATGTTTGTATACCTTGGTCACTCCAAAGTGGCCGCTGATTGGACTAGCATGGACTTCCTCAAATAACATTTTTGTCAGTGATTAAGGTATGCATAAAAAATATACTTTGCCGTGGCGCGATCTTTTTTGTTCTCTATAGAGGACTTTGTCTTTAATTGTATATAACTGTGATGCTCTGATTGCCGTGTTTGGTATTGATTCTATCCCATTTAGCGTCTTTATTATGCCAGAAAAGAGAGGATCTTTTTCTTGTTCAGTAATTACAGTTTCCGTTGAGATATAATGCTGGATGCGAAAATTTCCTTCTAAAGCATTAGAACGGAATACTAAATCTTGTTCCGAGGTGGAAATTATCAGTGGTTTTTATTCTGTTTCCCACGATTTTTGTATTTTCTTCTTCTTTCTTCAATTGTTTGTCATCGACATCCTTTTCAATGTCGGACGGTTGTTCCAGACGACTTATTATGTATGTCTGCAGGTTGATCTTTTCTTTGTCTGTGGCGTACTTCAAACTCAAAACTCCTAATGTATAATTTTATGCGCTCAAACTTCCCAGTGCGGTCCGACTGGTTCTGTAAGTTGACTAGAACTTTATTATCGGTAAATAAAATAAACGGGCTTGCCATAATAAAGTAATGACATTTTCTGAGGCAGTACAAAATCGCTGATTATTCTTGGGCCCACGTGCTGCTGTTTCTTTCAGTTTTTGACTAGTGTCTTGAGCAGCATGATACCACTTTTTCTATATTTGTCTTAGGGTCGTAAGTAGCCAATATTCCGCCGACTTGTATTTTACTGCTGTTTGCATATACTCTAATCTCTAAGTTGTCATTAAAGTGCATTTAGGATGTCCTCTTTTAATTGAACAAAGACTTTTTCCATTTCTTCATTCCAAGAAAATTTAGTCCCTTTTGAGAGAGCTGCTTGAAGTCTCAATTTTTTCAGTATATATATCTATATGTTTTCTTATAAAAGAGGAAAGTCCTAAAAATGATCGTAATTGCCGTTTAGTTCTGGGGCGACCAAATTCTTGTATCTTTTTGGCAATTTTTGGAGAAATCATAATCTTTTCACCACTTACTTTATGTCCTAGTACACTTAATTCTGAGTATAATAAGTGACACTTTTGCGGCTTGGGTCTGAAGTTATGTCTTCGAAGTTTCTTTAGAAGTTCTAATGATTTTATGTGTTGATGGCCGGAGAAATCACTGACAACTAGGTCGTCTGCGAATAATGTGATAGAGTCAGGTAAACTCTCTAAGATCATTCTAGTAGCTATAGACAAAGATTGATCGCTAGTTGCATGTCCCATCACACATTTTTTGAATTGGTAGGTTTTTTTAATGGGTGGTACTTCGAAGGACATGTATTTCCAGCTACTAGAATGTAAAGCTAACTGATAGTAACTCGCTGAGATGTCCAAAGATGATATCAGTCTTTCCTCTTAAACTATTCAAAACATCTTCGGTGCTTTGAAATGAAATGGCCAAATCCTAGTATATTTGTTACAGGCCTGGAGATTTAACACTAAACGAAATTCTTTAGAATTAGGCTTGCGGACCATCAACATAGGAGATGAAAATTCACCTGTACTTGTCTCCCTAATTATGTTTGCTTTTAACAAATCTTAAAGATGTGTATCTACTTGGGCGCGGAGAGCAACAGGAACCGAAGGCGATCTTTTGTGGAAGGTACCTGCTTTGTCTATTCTTACACAGTGTACATAACCATTAAATCACTCTATGTCACATGGAACATATGAAAAGATATCTCTATACTTGTATAAAAGTTTGTTAATTTGTTCCTTTAATGTTACGTCCAAATTAGGATTTATATCAAAAGCAGATATGTCAAAGTAATTTTATGTAAATTTTAGTCTATTTTCTATTTCTTGTTTCGTCCTATATTTATAGACATCATCCAAGTTCTCGTTCTTTACGTCTTCAATTTTGAGAGAAATTTCTTCCACATTTTTATCAGTGTATGCTACTGGAGTATTTTTTTCAAGTATACTTTCTTTAACGTTGGGTTAATTAGGAAAATTATGCAATCATTCACAGGCATTTTTAATTATAAATTTCTTAACCCATATTTGTCGCGTAATGACTGTAACAAATGGATATATATATAAACACTGACTGCTGTTTTTCTTCCAGGTTTTTAACTTGAATAGGAAGGAAGAAATAGCTTTTAGCTGGTATGGTCATGTGTTTGGTAATTATCAGGTCAGCAGAAATCTGTTCTTCCAATTGTTTTATGACAGCTTGCGAAATTGCTGTTTCTCCATTTCCTTTATATGGTATTATTGGTTTCTTTGGCTTTTTATAGAAAGAAATAATGTATTCTTCCATATCCAATTTTGCTTGCAGCCTTTTTAGAAGATCTTGTCCAATTAAAGGTCCTATGTGTTCTTGCTCAATTATACGAAAATAATGTGAGTAAGAAGTGTTTCCAATTTTGAATTTAATTAATGCAATAAAATTCATTTGAACAATCTTTCCCGCAATACCACGGACATTTGTAGCGTATGGTATTAATTTACAGTTTTTTTTGGTATTTGAGACCTAGCCATATGGAAATTGTACTAGCTGGATCTATGACAGTAGGAATTATTTCATCACCGATGCGAACATTGATCATAGATTTGTTTTCGTCGGTATTATATTTCACTAATTCCCTATTTTTTGTTGTTGTCAACTGAACATAAAATTTCGATGAATCAGCTGCGGCAGGTCCTTTTGGTGAAAGTTGAGCTTTCTCATTTGTTTCACTCTGCGTCCGCGGACCTTTGTGAATTTTCTTCTGGGTCCGGGACGCGGTCTTTAGTTTCCCAAGTCCGTGTCCTTTTCACGGTGCCAGCAAATCTGAGCAGAGTGCCCTTGCTTGAAACATACGGCACATACTAAATTTGTCTTCATTTTTCTCACCATCTTTTTAGTTATTTTGTGCCCCGTTCTTTTTCCCTTTCTTGTTATTTTAGTACCTTTTGTTCCCGTTCATCCTGTAATCTTGCTTCTGGCTAGTATTATTTTTAATAACCATTAGCGACAATTCTGTCAATTTATTGGTGATGCTTTCCAAACTATTTTGAGGTTGGTTTGATTGAGTAGGAACAGGATTGACTTGTTGTATTTGGTAGGTTGAGGTGTCTAAACTGATTCCCAGGGGGTACTGGTTGGTTGCTATACCACGCAAGGATGGGAGGTTGGGGCAAGGTGTGGTTACTTTGTGAATTTGTTGGTTGATATACAGGTAGGTAGCTCAGGTCTTGACCAAGGTAAAAAACTTCTTATGCTTGAGGATGGCTGGTAGGGATATACTTGACCAGGTGGTTCTGGTTCTCCATTTCGAAAGTCTATTATGGGTTCCTGTGTGGTCCATGCAGGTAAAGTTTGTGTTGTTGCCGATTGTTGGTTTTGAATTTGCGGAAAAGTTTGTTGCCTACTTAGATTTTGTATATGCAAAATTTGGCTATTTTGAAACTGTCCGTATGTCTTCTGGTAGTCCATCTGCAGATGCATATGTCCCTCTAATTGCCGAACTTGATGATTGATAGAAGTTCTTGAAGTCTGACCCTCTTGTGCTTGGTCCACCAATGCTAGCAATGTTCGAGACTTTCCATAAATTCTCTTCCTTAACAGATCTCTTAACGCTTCAAGTGCATGTAAGCGTTGTTGTAAATCGCTCACGGATGCATAGTCCTAATGATAAAAAATGAACTTTCTGCTACTCAGTCGCGTCCGGAATGTTGTGCCTTATTGCTCGTAATTTCCGTAAAAAATAGGAGTCAATAGGTTCATCGTATTTATTTCCATCTCCGCTCTATAAAGTGGTATTTTCGGCCTACACAAGCTTAAGCTTATCTTTCAGCTGTGCGTAAGTTGTCTCGCCTAAAAGAGTTTAAGATTTTAATTGGAATACTAAATCCAAAGCTGTATCCTGGAGATACATTGGCAATAGCTCTTTGCGTTTCGTATCGTCCCACTGTTCCAAAGAAGCTAAATGCTCGAACATAAAAAATCTGTCCGGGTCCTCGTTGATGTGTCCAGAAAACTTTGTTAAGTGAAGAAAATTGAAGGATGGCTTTGATGGAGTTGCCATATCGCGAGTTTCTTTATCTTTTTCAAAATTTGTGTTTCGACCTCAAGACCTTATGTTCACTGGCATTTACCCATAAAAGTGTTTGTAACAAGCGTATGTAATGACATATGAAAATCTTATTCCCTAACCTAACCTAGTAATATTAACCATGTATTTGACAAACAGTGATATTCAAGAATAAAATATAATAGCTTGACAAGATAAAAAATAATAGGTATTTTGGGCTTTCTTTTTGTGCACTCTTTGGGCACTTTTTGTCTTCTTCACTCTTAAAATGTGAAGTACCACCACGTAATGTTCCTTCTAATCTTGGATTGGTAGAGTCAAAGATACTCGGGAGTGGTTTTAGCCCTCAACCATTTATTTACATAAAAGAACAAAGTTAACAAAATTACCGTCCCGTAGAAGAGTATTTTACAAGTTATTTAGTATGGACGGCTTCCGAGGTATATTCAATTTCGGAGTGATCTGGTGAAGATTAAGGTACATAGGAAAACATCTGTTCCATAGCAAACTGCGTGTCAGGTAGCTGTATCAGTTCCTTAGCAAACTGTGTACAGATGTAGTGTTTGGTTTCATGGAAAGAGTACTCCAGTTACTTAGCAAACTACGAGTGCAGATGACACCAATTCCTTAGCAAATTGCGTGTCAGGTAGTTGTACCAGTTCCTTCCCCAGTAGCACATGCATGTTGGCCGTTCATGGGACCCATATCGTCCCACATCGTTAATGTGGACGCGACAGCGGCCCGCTTGAACCCACGTCGATCGATGCGGGATCGATTATCAGTATCACTAATTTACCTATTCTCTCAAACTATAGTAAGTATTGTGAAAAGAATAAATCGATTTTTTACAAAACTTTTTGTTCATAATGAATTAAAATTAAAATTAAAAAATAAATCACTCGCCATGGAATCATATCGATCCAGTCGTTAACCGATATCTATATTGACCATATGGGCAAACCGATGTTTATTCAAGTGACGCCCTCTGGTGATAAAATATAAAAGTTCAAGTTGTTGTTAACACGCGGCCAGCTTTGTTTGGTGACAAAGGAGTTGTTCATCGAAGCGTGTTGAAGTGCAGAAATAACCTGTTCTTAAACGGAAAGGACACCGACAAATAAAGTGTTAAAGTTGTTGTTTTTCTAAGGAGTTTTTGATCACTGTAAATACACAGACAAAACAACAAGATTTATAGTAATATCTATTACGCTGGTTATCGTACACCACCAGAACCGGGGGACATTTTACACTTTTGTTTCGTTTGTACGGTAGAAAGTAGCGTACTTTCTCGAAGCCATGTGGTTGTTAAGAGGTTCCCTTTAGTACGAGAATAAGTTAATGTTATATTTATTTACATTTATTTTATATCATTTCTTTCAATTGAAGCTGTTTCATTGTAATCATGGCCATTGTACTCTTAAGTTCTTGGTAAAAAAAAAAGGTTAAAAGCGGAAGAGACGTGAAATGATTACAATTGAGCGGAACTACAAATTTTAGCATGAACACAATATAGAAACTAACATTATTTTACGAACTAGCAGTGGTCGACAAATTTTACAATCCATTAGCACAACGAAGTGATGTAATTTTAGCTACAGAAAAATAGTATTCTTTACATAAACAGTATTTTCTTTACACTTGCTGACGTGTTTTACTATTTCTTGTTTGTTTATCTATGTTTGTGATCCTATATATAAAAAATGGGATTCGTTTTAAAAAATAGTAAGAAAAATCAGAATTACATTATGTTCATAATGTCAGTGACCGATATTGAGCGATGTTGATACCCAATATTGGGCAATGTCAATGATCGACGTCGATCTATATCGTTGACCGATATTGGCCAAGATGTTTGCTAAGGGGCCCATGTCGTTGAACGATATCGATCGATGTCGTAAAATCCAATATGCCCATATCGGTCGACGTGGATGTGCTACTTGGGTTGGAAAAATGCGTACAGGAGAAGTTAAGTTTATAGGTTAGAGTACACTCCAGTCCGTTAGCAAACTACGAGTGCATGAAAGTACCAATTCCTTAGCAAACTACATAACGAGGATATTCCAGTTCCTTAGCAAACTGCGAACGGGAGAAAACAGAGGAGTTGACCACCCGGGGATTGAGTGATGGATCTTGCTGTGTGTTTTAATGTTACAAAGGTGATTGTAGGGGTGGCTTTTCTTGCTTCTCCTACATTGACTCCAGCTCCCTCTGTCCTCTATTATTCGCTCCATCTGGTGCTAGTTTGTGGAGTTGACCGTCGTCTGCTCCAATGTGTGTCATAAATGTTTACTTACATAACCACATGTTTGTCCAATAAACATGTATGTTTGTTTATGCAATGTCCACGTGCTCGTAACACACGCTGGCCATTACGATATTATCTAAATTTTCTTCTAGTTAGGTGGCTTAGTGAAAAAATTGTGCAAAATGTGATACCAACATGCCACTTTCAGGGGTGATGTGTACTTATGTAAGGACAAAATATGGATATAGACCCAAACTTCTGGGGGCGTGGTTTGCCTGGTATGACGTCATCAACGACCGCCAGCTGAATTAATTTCCTTAAATTAAAAAAAATAATAACTTGGCTACCGTTCAACACAGAAACTTAGTTCGTGCTTTATTTGTGAGAACATACTCCAGATCTTGAATTATGTAGAAAATACCTTATATATATGGCCACCATTTTTAAATATGGCGTCTCAAAGTGAAAAGAAAGCATTACTCGAAATACAATTCTTCCGTTTAACGGTGAATAACTATGAAACGAGTACAAATTCACAAAAACACTTTGAAATAATCGAAATCACGCGTTTCAAGAGCTTTCAAACGGCACCTATATCATTGCTTTATCTTTAAAACTAACGGAGATATTTCATTTTATGTAATGCTAAGTGGAATACTATAAAAATAACATATTGTCAAAAAGATGCCAGATTGCAGGTAGATGACTCTCAGAATCCTGCAAAATATGTTACCAACATGCCGCTTTCAGGAATAACGGGTACTTACGTAAGAACAAAATGTGGATATAGACCCAAACTTCTGGGGCCAAGATTTGCCTAGTGTGACGTCATCAAAATGGCCGCCAGCTGATTTCATCATCTTCAATTTAAACATTAATAGCTTAGTTATCTTTCAACATAGAAACTTGGTTATTGCTTTATTTCTGAGAACATAGTCTATGTCTTGAATTAAATAGCAATTAATTGTTGTATACGGCCGCCATTTAAAAAATTGGCTTTTCAAATTGAAAAAAGCATTATCTTACATACAATGCTTGAGTTTACCGGTGAATAACTACGAAAGTAGTACGATTTGCAAAAAAATAACTTTGAAATGAACGAAATTAGACATTTGAAGAGCTTTCGAACGTAACATGTATCAATGTTGAAACCATTCAGCATATTGCGCGGGGTGCTTTCTATTCTACAGATGCTGACATTCCTCCTCCTTCAAAGAGTGCGTGTGTATTACTTCCCGTATTGTATGATTCGATAACATCACCAGCAGTCGTTCGTCATTGCTTTGATATCATTAAGCAAGCACTGTTGTCATTAAATTCAGGCCAGATACCTGTGATTATGTGTGATTAACCAGTGTATGCTATTGCGAAACAGGTGCAGTGATCCATGAGTGATGTGTATGGAGAAGACAAGGTGGTTGTAATGATGGGTGCACTTCACATTGAAATGGGTGTGCTGAAAGTGCTAGGGGACTGGCTCACTGGGAGTGGATGGGTAGAACTTCTTTCAGAATCAGAGGTTCTCACTTCTGGTAAAGCTCAGCAGTGTCTTCGAGGTATTCATGTTAAAAGAACGAGATATACACACGAGGTTACATACGCAACATTGTATCTACTTCTAAGACAAGCATATCAAAATAGTTTGTCTATAAAGAGTAATAAGCAACCGACTTTTGAGGAGTGGATTACAGTTCGTCTGAACGAATCCTACCAGTTCAAATACTGGTACACAGTGTTTCAGCTGGAGTCTTTACTGTTCCTTCTTCTCCACAGCATTCGGGCAGCAAACTTTGAAAAGTTCAACCTTTCACTAAAGTTGTTGTGTCCATGGATGTTTTCAACTGATCATACACATTATGCGAGGTGGATGCCAGTTTTCATCAACACTTTGGAAGAATTAAGGACAAAACATCCATCTATTTACGAGGAGTTTCGGCAGGGGGGATTTGTTGGTTCTACAAGTGGACGTCCCTGCACATGTATATCGCATGATCACATGCATGAACAGTGTAATAAAGATCTGAAGGGTGATAGGGGCGCCGTTGGGTTGTTTGACAATCCTGGAGCTCTGTTGAAGTGGTTCCTTTCTGGACCCGTTATCATGAACCTGGTTCATCAGTTTGAGAGTGACAGTGGTATATGCAGCACCATAAATAACGACATCGAAGTCCACCATGAAGACACGCCAGCCGCTAGCAAGCGATTTTTCCAAGACGTTAAAAAGCTAATGGACGTATTCCAGCGAGATGATCGAAATCCATTTACTCAAGAAGATAATGTGCTTTTCTCTCTATCGAATGGAATTATAGCCGATGATGACGCAGTACGTTGTGTTGGCATTGCTGAAACCCTCGGCAAAGAACAATACCAAAATTACGTGAAGGATCGCCTTGTGGAACGTAAGAAGTTAATTTACGACAAAATTCCCAGCAACAACCTTCTTCCATTTTATCGACCTGTACGAAAAGTAACAAAAGAACAGCAGAAAGTGACAATCCTAAAAAATTACTGCTCTATTTAGCCGCCTATTCATAGCATGTCAGACACGAGAAAGCGATCTCTCTGACTTTTTCACACATGAGAACCTTGAGTTTCCTCCATCACTATCAGATGATGTAACTCTCCGCAAAGCCAAAAAATCTGACATCATCACAAGCTTAGAAAATTGTGGAGATTCTCAACACGTGGAGCCAATCGCTACATGCATAATTGTGGATGGACCAGCGATCGTCCACATGCTGAAACCGCTCCCCCAGCAGACATTCAAAGAATACAGAGACACAATATTGTATCCCTATATTGCAGTGATGTTATCCAAGTTTGAAAGAGTAGATGTTATCTTCGACGTTTACTTGCAGCGTAGCTTGAAATTGAGCGAGCGGAGAAAGCGTGGTAGTGGACCACGAGTAAAGGTAAGCGGATCAGCACGTATTCCTAGGAACTGGCTTATTTTCCTACAAAACGCCGAGAATAAATCAGACCTTTTCAGATATCTTGCTAGTGGTGTGAGTGAAATTGAAATACTACAAGAGAAGACTATTATTTTCTCCAATGGCTGTGGAGTATCTTGTAATTCCAGTCTTGATCTCTCTTTTCTTTCTCCTTGTGAACACGAGGAAGCTGACACACGCATGTTACTGCATGCAAGACATGCCAGTCAGCACGGCCATAGATCGATTATGATCCGAACGGTCGATTCTGATGTTGTGGTAATTGCCGTTCATGCATTTAATGAACTAAAGCTACAGAGTCTGTGGATTGAGTATGGTGTTGGAAAAAATCACAGGTACCTTCCCATCCATCAGTACGTGGATAATCTGGGAATAAATATGTGTATTGGACTTATTTTCTTACACGCATTCACTGGTTGCGATAACACCTCAGCTTTTGCAGGACGTGGGAAGAAAACCGCATGGGATGTCTGGCGGAAAAATCCTGACATTAATAAAGCATTTATGGAGTTGTCTTCTTTTCCACCTAGTATTTCGCCATCTGTTTTCGTGAAAGTTCAACAATTTACAGTTCTTTGGTATGACCGTAATAGCACCACCCAAACTGTAAATGAATGTAGGAAATTTCTAGTGACAAAAAAGAGCCGAACTATTGAGAGTGTGCCCCCTAGAGAAGCAGCACTTTTTGAACACACCAAACGTGCAGTTTTACAAGCTGGTTACATATGGTCGCAGTGGTGTAAACCAGTTCCCATTATTCCAAATCCTCAACATTGGCGCTGGAGAGAAGTGAATGATGAGTATGAACCTTTTTGGACTCAGCTGCCAGATACATCAAAACACTGCCAGGAGCTTGTGCAATGTGGTTGTAAAACACTCGTGTATCTATTCGTGTAGATGTGCAAATCTGACACTTAATTGTACAGCACTTTATGTTTGTGATGGTCAATGTTCTTACTAAAAAAGAACACTGTTGAAGTGCTTCAGACTCAATAATTCTTGTCATAGCTGCAAATTAAGTTTCTTCTCTTACGTAAGTACCCGTTATTCCTGAAAGCGGCATGTTGGTAACATATTTTGCAGGATTCTGAGAGTCATCTACCTGCAATCTGGCATCTTTCTGACAATGTTATTTTTATAGTATTCCACTTAGCATTACATAAAATGAAATATCTCCGTTAGTTTTAAAGATAAAGCAATGATATAGGTGCCGTTTGAAAGCTCTTGAAACGCGTGATTTCGATTATTTCAAAGTGTTTTTGTGAATTTGTACTCGTTTCATAGTTATTCACCGTTAAACGGAAGAATTGTATTTCGAGTAATGCTTTCTTTTCACTTTGAGACGCCATATTTAAAAATGGTGGCCATATATATAAGGTATTTTCTACATAATTCAAGATCTGGAGTATGTTCTCACAAATAAAGCACGAACGAAGTTTCTATGTTGAACGGTAGCTAAGTTATTATTCTTTTTAATTTAAGGAAATTAATTCAGCTGGCGGTCATTGATGACGTCATACCAGGCAAACCACGCCCCCAGAAGTTTGGGTCTATATCCATATTTTGTCCTTACATAAGTACACATCACCCCTGAAAGTGGCATGTTGGTATCACATTTTGCACTATTCGGCATTATATTGACGTTAAGCCACCGAACTATTCTGGACGAGTCACATTCCATGACGTGCACATCACTTTAGAAAACAACACCCTCACTATTTCCGTTCGCATAAAATCTATAACTATATGCAGTATTTACACAATGCAAATTCCCATCCGTACCACACCAAGAAAGCGATTCCTTTGTCGCTTGCCCTCAGACGACAAAGCTTAACTTCCACCACCTCTGCCACTGAAACTTACAACCAACGCCTCCAGGAGGCTTTGTTCAACTGAGGCAACCCATCTAACCTTGTAACCAAACAGATTGGACGTCCATCCTCATTTATTCAACCCACACAAACCTCCAACACTAATGTAAACTAACCACCTTGAATCACCCAGTTCCATCCTAAAATATCCAAGATCAAACAAATCCTACTCTCATTTCAACATTCTCCGATCTAACCCAGACACAAGATCGGTATTCCCCACCAAACAGAGATTAGTTTTTCAGCATCCCTCTAACCTTAGAAACATCTTATTAATATGAATATTGTTATTAATAATATGGTTATTAATATCATTAATAAGCGATGGTTACTAATATGAATATGGAGAGCACCACCTATTTCCCCCACATAAAAAGCATTACAGAACTTGCAGATTAGGAGTGAGGTATATACTCTTGGGATTTAGTGTGCGCCACCTACTAGCAGTATTGAAAGTGACCGTGGGAGAAGTGATGAAAATGGAGCAGGTCATACGTCTGGGTCTCTTGCTTGCATGGTTGACTAGAGCTTCCTGGAGGCGTTGGTTGTAAGTTTCTGTAGCAGATGTGGTGGAATTCAAGCGTTGTCCTCTGAGTGCAAGGGAGAAAGGAATTGTTTTCGTAGTGTGGTAAGGATGAGAACTTGAGAAGTGTAAATACTGTAGTGGTTTTTAGGTTTTATTTGAACGGAAGTATTTAGGGTGTTGTTTTTTCACGTGATGTCCTCTTCAAGGAATGTGACTCTTTCGTTAGAAATGGACCAAGTGAACCAGACAACACGGAATAGGTTCAGTTGTTCTAGGAATGTCTTGAGACTGGGACACCCCGATACCATAACATCAAGAAATCATAGGAGAATCTTAACCAGAGTAGTCGGGTCAAAGGCTGGTTTTGCAGGAAATCATGTTAGAGCTTGCTCATAAACAGATTACCATAAGAAGGTACCATTCTCGTACCCATGGCTGTGCCTCGGATCTGAAGGTGGTGTTTGTCGTCAAAGATGAAGTTGTTACATGTTAGAACTAGGTTGGTCAGGTTAAGAAGGAAAGCTACGGTAGGGGTATGAGGTTTGGGTCTCTGGTTAAGGAAGAATTCAAAAGCTGCTAAGCCATGGGCGTGAGGAATGTTCGTTTATAAGGAAGTAACATCTATGGTACAAAGCAGTATGTCAGAAGGAAGAGGCGGTAATTTACGAATGATTTCTAACAGGTGGTAAGTGTCGCGCATGTAGGCAGGCAGCGCTTGAACATGTGATTGAAGGAAGAAGTCAGCAAGGGCGGAAATTCGTTCGGTAGGAGAATTATAGCTGGATACAATGGGTCTGCCTGGGTTACCCGGTTTGTGGATCTTCGACAATAGGTTAAAGGTCGGGGAACATGGACTGTCTAGGGTTAGGTACTTCATGGACATTTCAAGATAAGGGGCTTCCCCCGTATCGGGACGGGCGTAAGCCATAGTGCTGTTACCGCCCATAAAATTTATTTTTTATCTTTTCATGGACATTTCAGATATGCCCTCACGGGAACGTATAGCTGTAATGAAATCGGAAAATTTATGTTGGTGGGTGTAGGTTTGGTCAGAAGTGGTGAGTTGTTGGATGCCGGGATCAGACAGTTGACTGTACGCCTCCTGAAGGTAGTCAGCGTTCTCTAAGACTAGTGCAGGGAGGCGACACAATCCTCGGAAATATCGGACGGCCCGGAAAATTACACAACTACTACCGTCGTAAACTTATCCATCCACAACCTTACTCAATATGAATCTGACATTCTCACTAAAGAACTGACTTTTCCCCCCTCCAAGTCGTTTAACCACTTCCTTTTCTTTGCGACTTCATTGCCGTTAATGGTCCTCGTGAAGGCATATCTGAAATGTACATGAAGTACCTAACCCTGGATAGTCCACGTAATCCAACCTTTTACCTATTAACCAAGATCCACAAACTGGGTAACCCAGGCAGACCCATTGTATCAAGCTATAATTCTCCTACCGAACGCATGTTGACTAATTCCTTCAACCACATGTTCAAGCGCTGCTTGCTTACATACGCGACACCTACCACCTATTAAAAATCTTTCGTAAATTACCACCTCTTCTTTCTGACATACTACTTTGTACCATAGTTGTTACTTCCTTGCATACCAACATTATTCATGCTCATGGCTTAGCAGCTTTAGAATTTTTCCTTAACCAGAGACCCACACCACATATTCCAGCCACAGCTTTCCTACTTAACCTAGCCAACCAAGTTCTAACATGTAACTACTTCACCTTTGTCGGCAAACACTACCTTCAGATCCAAGGCACAGCCATGGGTACGAGAATGGCACTTTCCTATGCAAATCTGTTTATGGGCAAGCTCGAACATGATTTCCTGTAAACTCAGCCTTTGACCAGAGTACTCTGGGTATAATTCTTGAATGACATCCCGATGCTATGGACTCATCGTGAAACCAGTCACAACGTATTACTAGAACAGCTGAACCAATTCCGGGTTGTCCAGTTCACTTGGTCCATCCATAACAAGAGTCATATTCCTTGACGTGGATATCACCTTAAAAAAGCACCCTTACTACTTCCGTTTACATAAAACCTACCAACCACATGCAGTATTTACACTACTCAAGTTCCCATCCTTACCACACCAAGAAAGCGATTCCTTTCTCTCTTGAACTCAGAGGACAACGCCTGATATCCACCACCTCTGCGACTGAAACTTACAACCAACGCCTCCAGGAGGTTCTAGTCAACCGAGGCTACCCATCTAACCTTGTAACCAAACAGATTCGCCGTCCATCCTCACATATTCAACTCACTCAAACCTCCAACACTAATCCTAACCCACCTGCTCTAATCACCCAGTTCCATCCTTACCTAACCGTCAAACAAATCCTACATTCTCATTTCCACATTCTTCAATCTGACCCAGAGACAAGATCAGTATCACACCAAAAAGATATTAGTTTTCCAGCATCTCCCTAATCTTAGAAACATCTTGGTCCGTACAAATCCTTCCTCGCCTCCACCCCAAACAGAGGACCATGAGACCCAGAGGACCTGCTCCATTTTCATTATTTCTCGCACGGTCACTACCAATACTGCTAATAGCCGGCACACAGTAAATCCCAAGGGTATATGCCTCACTCCTAATGTTATATACATCCTAACCTGCAAGTTCTGTAATGCCTTTTATGTGGGGGAAACAGGTGGTGTTCTCAACATTTATGTTAACCACCATCGTCACTTCTGTACTATCAACAAACCAGATGCCCCAGTCTCCTTACACACCGAGTCTCACAATACCAATTTTGATCTAGCTTTCCTAGTTGCCCTAATCCACATTTTACCCCCTACAACCAGCATCTCAACATGCCATCTGTGGGAAGGCGCCTAAATTCATGTTTTAAACGCGAAAATGTATCCTGACCTTAACATTCAACAACTTTAAAACACCCGTCTGCCCTACATTTTCAACACTTTTCATTCAAGAATTTCCTCCCTGGACTTTCATGTTGTACAGTTCCAAACTTTTCCACGATCCTTATATCCATGTTCTATATAACAGTCAACTGTTCTTCATGCGTCGTCCCCTACGTGGCGCCACTTTCATCTTAATCTTTATTCTACTCAAGTAAGTAAGTAAGTATGTATGTATGTATGTATGTATGTATGTATGTATGTAAGTAAGTAAGTAAGTATGAATGTATGTATATATGTATGGAGTATGTATATATACTCCTTTCCTTTCCTTATATGTATCAGCAAACTTACGCCTATAATTCACTATTACGTACAGGAAATCTTATGTTATTTCCGACTTCCTCTTTCGTGGCCTCTACGAAATAGTCCATCCAGAACTGAAAAACTTGCTCTTCAGGTGTTACTTCCAGTTCTTCGTTCTTCTTACGAAACCTATTAATTAGTGAAATATTGCCAATAGTGGACTTCAAATACCTAAAAGAAAAAGTAAATGTTTAAAAACTCGGCAATTTCTATATACATCTATACACGTAGATATGAAGATAGACAAAGGCAAAAAGACAAATACAGGGGTTACAAACTCAATCCAAATGGCGTTAACATTGATAAAATATTTGAAGTAGCTGTTCCACATAGAAGTTTTGAACTCATATCTAGAAGCTTGATTTGGCTTTATTTTAACTTAAAAACTCGAAGTCACATGACAAGTGATCAGCGCGTAGAACTAAATCTCCGAGATGGCACGTATTCACATCAGATTACTGGCTAGCGGAAGTACTGAAGGACACGATAAATATAAACCTGTGTCTGGAAGTATCACAAAACAGGGTTACAGCGAAAGTGTACAGAATCAGAGGAAGAAACAAATAAATAATTTATTTATAAACTGTACTGAAATATAGTTACTGATGGTGCTATATACTTCGACTGGGAAAGTTAACAGGATAGTAGTAAGCCTCGAATTGAAGTAGTTATAAGAACTAACTAACAACGCAAGTGTGGGGTCAAACGGTAATGGAAAGTTAGATGCAGAATCCTTGAATCATGTGGATCTGAGAACATAGTGTATTTAGTGGTTATCTCATGATTTATGGCCATTCAGCGTATATACTGAGACCAGAGACAGATCTTTCCCCACCAGACGTACAAGTTCCCATGCATCTAAGTGTTTAGATTTGAGGGGAAAAAATATGTTTGGAAATTTCAACATAGAATTATGGCCAATCATTGTATTTACAGGTATACTCAGGAGAAGAGATAGATAGCCTATGGTTTTCTCCTGGTCAAATGAAGAACTCATGCAGACTAGTGTAACAACGTAAATTTGTACAGGAGAGAGTGAGAGAGAGAGAAAGGAAAGTATTTGTGCTTTATATATCAGGTTTTATCTGAAGTACGTATGAAAAACGCTAATGGGGAGGATGTTCCTATAAAGGATATTACTGCTGTTTACAATGTTCTATTTTTGGTTTAAAGCTAATAATAAGGAATCTCTTCCGGAGAAGATGAGTCGCTGATTTCGTCGTGGGGTAGAGGATATGAATCACAGCGATAAGAAAACAAAAAGCAAAATGGGTAATTGTGTATACCCAGAAATGGGAATATCAGATTAGGCATCGCGCTAATTAATAAGCGCAGATTTGCCACTCTGTGAGACTACCATTTACGCAATACTAATTGTCTTCGGTTCATTTTAGGTGAGTAGTATTATTGAGGTAATGTTAGTATTTATTTATTTGTATCGAAGGATAAACCCGTGATACATACTACAATGTGTTGTTATTTCTTACATATTGTTTTGATATCGATATTACAGGAATACACATATATTTCCATATGCAATTATGCATCTCCATATACATAAACACAAATACAACATACATACTCATCATCATATGAGTTATTTAAATTTGTAAATTGCCACTTCTTTCTTTTATGGTAGAGCGGGTATCGTTCTTCATCTGTGTTAAAGCCTCGCTTCGTTTTTTGAGTGTTACTTTCAACTGTTTAGCAATTAGGAAAAATTCATTCTCGTCTGCGCAGTATAAGGTTTTGTCCACTGCGTTCTCGCTTGTCCTGTATTTCGAGATAACCACTTCTTTCCTTATGTCTGTATATCCTACACATCAAACAAAATGTGACCGTTTTCCCGCCTTTACAGAAGATACATACCCTATTTCCGTCTTAATCATCTTTACCTTCCCATTTCCACGAACCCATCCGCACGATTGCTATGGCCCTTCTATTTTCCTTTGTTAACTCTACATACTTATCTCGTCCTGGTTGTTTTTCAAAGTTAGCCAGTTTGCATACCGATGGTAAATTCTAGATTCGGCTAGTAGGTTCCTGAAAGTCTCATCTACAACGGCTTAGTTTGTGTCCTTCATTTGTTGTTTTAGAGATTCCAATTTTAATTCTATCTGCTGTCTCTGGAAACTTTGTAGTATCTCTTTGATTCTCCAAAACCATGCCCCTCCTTTTCCTTCCGTTAGCGACATCAGCCATAATGTTTGTAGCGGGTTCCTATTGGCAGTCCGCAATTTTAGCCAATAATTTACTACACGTTTTTTACACTATCATGCTCGTATGTATATGACCTAACTCGAGTAGCACAATGCCGGCCGGGTGGCCGAGCGGTCTGCGGCGGTAGGCCATCGGATCGAAGGTCCAGGGTTCGAGTCCCGGCAAGGGCATGGGTGTGGATTTTAACAGCTAAAGGCAAATCGTGACGGGCCGAAGTCTAAAGTTACTAGACTGGCCCATATAAAAATAAAGTTTACAAAAGTTTTATCGAGTGGCACCCCACTATTTGAGGTAGTTGTGTTACTTCTTATATTTGTTTGCCAAATCTGTTGTGTACTTTGTTGTTTATTATATCTCCACAATCTCCCCCCCCCCCCCCCCATTTCCCCGGTTGTATTATAGCTTCAAATATTCTGTAAAGCACAGGGATGGTTGTATTCCCTCGGTAAAGTAATCTAAATGCGACAAAGAGCCATTTTTCTGTTGCTCTCAGCGCCACTTTCTAATGCTCCGACCACTGCCCATTGCTACTTAGTGTAACTCCGAGATATTTCAATGTTTGTGTTGTTTCTAGTGCGTTATCCTGGTAATACCATTTTTCTGCTTTACTTACTTTGTTGCCCTTTTTAAATACTATAGTTTTAGTTTCGGTAGTGTTGATTCTCAAGTGCCGCTTTTTGCAATATTTGTCCAGCGTGTTTAACATATGTTGCATACTCACAGGTGTTTTCGTTAGAGTCACCAAATATCTGCGATAGGAGGGGTGGAATAGTTTTGTTCTTTATGAGTGGCGGGTGTATTTCTGCAGTCTTCAAATCTGAATCTATATCGTTTATGAATAAACTAAAGAGAATATTATGTTTTCCATATCAAAGCTTTGCTTTTATATACTAATAGCAGAGCACAGCAAATACGTTTTATTTAAAAACTACAAAACGTGTAACAGTTTCGCCAATTAACAACTTGGCTTCATCAGACACACTAAATCACATAACACAACTCCCAGTGAGACTTATCTGTGGTTCTTGATTGCCCCCCCTGCCAGCCCATCCCGTACCCACTGCACAAAGTGAATTTATAATTAACAACAATCACTGGTTTCCTAAAACACCTACAGAGAATAGGTGACATTTGCCAGCCTTGTCTGAGGCCAATATGTGACTCTATCGTTCTTGTCATCTTTTCTTGAGCCATCTTTACACTAAATTCGATCTTTTTGTACGATTGTTTAATTCTCTGCATCATTAGCCCTGACATTCAAATGGATTTGAGCTTAAAGTATAGTGCTTCGTGACTGATCTCATCAAAGGTTTTCTAAAGGTCTATAAAGCACCCGTATAGTTTCCCCCTTTCCTTTCTAAGTTCTGTATCCACTAATGCTCTAATTACAAAGTTAACTATTGTGCTTAAACCCTTCCTGAAGCCTGCTTGTGCTGGTATTATTATGTTGTGGTGCTCTGCCCATAGTTGTATTCTGGTGGCCAGTATTTTTGTGTACATTTTGCTTATTATTGACAACAGCGTTATGCCCCTATAACTGTTTGGATCGTTTATGCTGTCTTTATTTTTAAATAGTGGACATACTACTCGAGTGCCCCATGTGCTGGGCATATCATCCCTTTTCATTAATTTGTCAAAAAGTTTTAGAATTGTTTTTAAAATTTGTTCATTGGCCGGCGATCAATTCCAGCTTTGTTGTTCTTCATCGCTTTAAGTGCTTTTAGTACATCTGACCGATGTATGTCCGTGTTCAGTATATCGTCCGTGTCCTGTATCTGTTTATCTAATGGGTTTAATGCGACCCAGATATCTTTTCCTCTACAGAGTGTACCTAAGTGATTCTTCCACTCTCGCTGAAATTAAGTTTCTTCTGGTGGCTTGTGTTTATAACCCCTAAGCATACGCCAGGCTCCCCTGCTATCGTTTCCGTTTAAGCATGTGTTCACTTGTAGCATCCAATGGTCCCCCCCCCCCCACTCATTTTTCTTATCTCTGCATATTATTCTGTACGCATTTCTGTATGTCAAGTATGTACGTAATAGTGTCTGATTGTTCGGTCTTTTCGGAAGGTTCTCAACGCCTTTATTACTGATTTCCGTGCTTCTAGACAGTAAGAGTCGTACCATGGATCCTTGGTTCGTTTGCCATGTTTTATTGTTTGGCTTTGCTTCACGTTCCCCACTGAGTAGTACATTGTGTTTAACATGTTACTTGCTGCTGTTATGTCATTTTCTGTTAGATATTTCTGTATCCCTATAAGAAACAGTTCAATCGCTTTGCGTTAGTTTCTGGATAAATTGTTTTTAGGTTATTGTTCCAACTGTAGGCCCGTCCCTGCGTGCACATCCAACCTCCTCCGGGCTTTCATTCGCTATGTCTCTCCCCTCTCCCTCTGGTGCTTTTTTATACTTAATTTTACCGTAATTGGCTGGTGTTTTGAATCTATAAGTTAATCGATTTTGAATTGTTGAATTCTAGGAAATATTTCTGTTGAACATATACAATAGTCTATTGTACTACAACTTTGGTCATTAAATAGGTATATTTGCCTCGTGTATCTCCATCCGCCCTACTATTTACAATAATGAAGGATATTGCATTACATAATCATATCAATGATTTCCCTTGTTCACTACTTTGTCTTGATTGTTACGTCCTGTATACTGACAAAATCTTCTATTTTTAGGACATCATCGTGCTGCCCCTGTCTTCCAAAATACCTGTTCGAGCGTTAAAATCTCCAAGTGACATATAATTGTATTCTGAATATTTCGTTGTTAATAATGATATATCCTTTTTCCAAGTCTTCAAAAAAAATTATGTCTGCAAATTTAGACTTTAATGGATAGTTAGTTATAAACTAAACCTAAAATTATTTTTACTGTCCCTGGTTCATTGTGCAACCATCAGTGCCCCGCATTCGGGCCCAATCCTACAACCACACTTTTCAGCTCGATCCAACCCGACCAAGAATGGACCGGGTCGGACAAAAAAGTGGGTCCGTGGCTTTGTCCATGGCTTTCTCTGCCACATTAGATCAGGGTGGCCAAATTTTCCTTCTGATTCAGATCGAGAAAAAGTATGGTTGTAGAATTGAGTCGCAACGAGATCGGTCTCAAATGCAGGGCTCTAGCAACCGCCTAGCACCAAGTTCGAATAAACAATTCCCTTTCAGTCAAAGAAGAAGAACACTTGAACAATGAGTTTACTCATTCGTGCTTTTTTGGGAGGGAAGGTGTTGTAATGATGGTTCAACCTTCGGACCTACTGTGATGTTTGGAGTATCTCTACATTCCATGACCAATTATACCCAGCTTTAGCAAATTTGGGTCAGTATTTGTTCGGTGCAGCAACTCTTCACATGTCCTGCCCGGTCTTCTTTCTGTTCGGCTGTTATCAGACGTGGCGGATTACGCCTTATTTGTAGTTTCTCCGTCAAAATCCTACGACACGAGCCTGCATGTTGTTTAGTTCACGAGCAACTTTACGATCGGTAAAACGTCGGTTTGCACGGATGAATTTCTGCATCCCTTCTACTCCTCTTCCAGTTCTTTCATAGTCGGGTAATTGAAAATCGCCTGGGAACTCAATATACATGCATTCAACGGGTTCTATGGCGTTACTGCTGTTAGCACCAGGATTGAAAACTGCGCCAGTTAAAATGTCCAAGGACATTGTTAGACACCACCACTGTCGGGAAGGGCGTAAGCCATAGTCCTGTTACCGCCCATACAATTCATTTTATCTTATCTTACCACCACTGTATTTTCTTCCAGGTTTTTATATACAAATTTTACAACAGAAGTTCGATCCGACAGCCCTTGTATTTTTCCCATTTTGTTCCTGGTATCAGTCACGAAATTATTTTTCATATTTCAGTTACATTTTGGATGTTGTGCTTCATTCTTCACTCAAACTTCGGCCCTCAGGGAAGAAAATTTAAGTTTGTACGTGTATTTTCATTTCGTCTAAGGCGAGGGCGTCTTAAAATTCTTTTGCCCCCAGAGACAGAATTATGTATTTGTATTTAATTTAAAACGTTTTATTTTGAACTTACGAATGAATTACGAATATATTCCGTTATTTGTATTTAATTTTGGACGTTTTATTTTGAACTTACGAATATATTTCTTTCTTGCTTGACCTGAGGAAGACATTCTTCTATTTCATATTGAGGTTCAAAATAAAAAGTAAACGGAATCATGTATTTGAAATACTTTGTATAATCAAAACGAAAATATATCCCAAGAAGAACGTTGAAATATATATATAAGGTAAATTTTACAGCTTACTAACGCACTAGATTACACATATTCACATGTACACACACAAAAAAAGTCACTATATTTCGTGTATTCACACTTTTTCAAGTACAGAGGAAGACAGCGAAGTTCACGTGTTCACAAAGTACAAGTTTGAAGAGACAGGGGCGACACGTAGCGGACAAAACATCGAAAATGGAGAACAACTGACTGCTGTAGACAAAATTTACCTTCAATTGCCTTCCCGGCTTTCCTTTGTACTAGTTATATATATATATGTATGTATATTTCATTACAAACAATAGTGGAAGTCTGAAGTGTTTTATTTACCTAGCTGATTTAGATGTGGCCCACCATTTAATTCCTAGGTATAATTGTGGTCCTCGAGCCTTCTGAAGTTGGAAACCAGTGATCTAGATTATGTGCCCATTTATATTTGTATCACTGAATATGTATGTGTGTTTGTGTGTATGCGTTACAGTAAGAATTCATACATATAGCTCCTTTTCCAGTTTATTTGCTTGTATCATTGATGTAACTGGTATTGTGGTTGAGAAGGCTAAATAGGCTTAACTTATCAGTAAAAATAAAACAAATCAAATCAAATACAGCCTTATTAATTATGTATGGAATCCAACTGAGATTTGGGAATACATATCATTAATGGCGCTATGCTTCAGGTGATGTACATTTGTAGTACGATGTTGGTTATTGCTTTAGGGAGCTATTGAAGTCAATGGTTGTGTTTGCGAATATGCACAGTTGTTTGACAGTAGGTAGCTTCATTAGTATCGACCCAGGGACCTTACTCGACATTTCAATACGGATCTCCGTAACGGAATTATGACGTCAAGCGTCAGCTGTACTAAGGGATTATAATTTTCGTAGTCTTGAAACTTCGGTAACGGAATACGTAACAGATTGTCGTGAACAAGGAAATGGATTCATTCATCAAGCAGAACCCTGCCGAAAACCGAATCCCTTTGACAATTTGAGCTCTTTATCGCAAATATGAATACGCAAAACTAGGAAAGTAAAGTATGTACACGCCATTACTTGATGAAATAAATAACATATACAATAGGATAACAGGTTTCAATAAATTTAAACATAGAAACCAAATTATAAATAATAGAAACGATTGAACTGAGTAGTGTTGTTCTTATCATTATCTGATGAAAGATTTTTCTGTTGTGGCATCGTGGCCTGGTTGGTTCACGCGCTAGAGTAAACTTTGTGGTTTTGAAGGTCATAAGTTCAAATCCTGCTGAGGGAAGATCTCCCATGCGCGTTCACAGTCCGTGCACATTGTATTCACGGACACCTTTTCTATTTATACACATAAATCTAGATTTTTACTGAAGGTTAGACCCCTAGTATCTCCATGACAACGGGTCTGGCGTAGTGATCAAGGTATCTGTGTACTTAAATATACCTCATCCTATTTGTTATTTTTTAAACTTCTGAATTAAGTTAAAATCTATTTAAGAACGAGTGTGCAAAAGAGTGTCAAACTTGCACAAACGAAAATAAGTTTAAAAATATGAATTAATAAATTAGTTATATATGTTCCTCGCGGTTTTTTAAATGTTGTTGTTACTTTTCCTCGAACCAACTATAAGTGTTTTTCGATACACTGAATAATTATTTATTTTTGATATTCAGTCACTTTAGTAGTCACGATTGAAAATAAGCGGCTTTCGTCATGCAATATAATGAGTAAACAAAAGCACATTAAATAGTGCATTGTTTTCATCAAAGACGACCTCGCAGTTTCATTGGTTTAGTTCGTAATCCATTTAAAACAGATTTCCAAATTCGTTGTGTGACTTTCGTTCGACCTGAATTCGTCTGTCGTTCACGGAATCTCAAGCCTGCGGTTTTATGATCCCGACCAAGTTTCCATCACACGGGTTGTTCGTTAACAGATGGCACAAACGGAATGTCGGGACTAAGGTCCCAGATCCGAAACGCTTCCTCAACTAAAAGAAATTGGATACCGAAGCTTGCAGATCTTTCGAAGTATTAGATCCACCCTGGGTCTACATCTAGCTGTTTTACGGATTATTGCAGTGTATAATTTTTTTTAAATTCTTTATTCCATGGTACGCTGAAACAAGTAAAGAAAAGTCAAATAAAAGAGAGTTAAGTATTGTTGTTCACGTGTTCGGCAACCTTTGTTGGAAAACCTTGCCCTTCTACTTTCCTCCCTCGTTGAAAATTTTCCCAGTTTACGTTCGGTCCGCATGTAACGAAGAGTGGTTTGTGCATTAATTTGTAGCAACTAAAGACAATATGTGTTCAGTCTATAGGGCTTTGTTTCAGCAGTGGCTGAAGGTGTTCCGTTTTGTGTTGTGAGTTTGACAGCGACGATAGTACACATTTATGGAGGAACAAAGTCGACTGTGTGCCATTTGCGGAAATACTTTGTCAAGTTCTGGAGATATTGTAGAAGTCACCTTTAGACTTAAGATTTTGTATGAAGACTTAAGATTTAGTATCTTTGTATTTCTCGCAAAGATAGACTTAATTCTAATTTCTGCAATATGAGCAGCGTTACCATATATGTTGCATGCCTAATAGGTACACACGTAAAAGTACTATTAAAATTGATAATGCAGAACAAACAAGTTGCGTTTCATTTCAAGACTCGTTAGTTAGTTTCACATTACGATCTGAAATTGAACGTTTTTTAATATTCAAATCGACTGCCTGTTTTGTGTAGAAGCAGCATCTGAGAAGGTAGAGATAAAAAAGACCAAACATACACGAAAACTGTTTATAACGTGAGAACACTCGAGTGTCAAACCACGGGTGCAAAACAGGAGAGACAATGAAGGACAAAAAGTAATCAAAAAATTGTAAATGTCGTTGATCTAGCAGCGGAGGCCAAATACCATCATATTCGTTACATTAGATTCCTAACTGCGAGAAAAGCAGCAAAGTTGTGAGACTTGTGGATGACATTATACTCAAGCTTTCGATACATTCATTGAATATACTGATAATAACGATGAGTGTCAATATTATCTTGGCCACCTGCAGAATTTAATGGAGACATTTGTTTGAGGTGATGTTGGTTATTCTGACAAGCAGTTGAAGAGAAAGCTTATTCGTCACTATGGAGAGACATTGGTCGTAAGTCATAACAGAAGGTCGGAATTCATCTGGTAGAAAAGTAATATTCACGTTCAAAGGTTATGCCAATAAATTGTTGCATGAAGGATGGTACCCTAATAAAAATGTAATGAATTAGAAGAACGTCTTCAAATCGTGGAAAAAACAACAAAAATTATTAAAGAAGACATCCGAATTCAACCGTACAATATTGAATACTACACACTTTTCGATGATCAATCAATAAGTAGTGTTGAACTGAATCCCTGAAACTTTTGATTCGTGAAATAACAACGAAAAGGAGTCATGATGACAGTGCAGCGGCCACCCGTATTATTTCAGATTGTCGACCTAGATAATTTATTTCTTCCCTGAAATTATCAATAGGCGTGCACTGCCTGCGTCACTACACATAAAGACAATTGATAGATATTTTGGCTAGTCTCGCAATAAGTGTCGCGTACAAAGTGGTAAGGGGATACGAATATTCAAGAATAAGCGAAGAGGGACCAACAAAAAATTAATTTCCTTTATTCAGTTCGTGTTTGACAATGCAGATTTTTAATACAAGGACACTTGACGGTCACAATACTTTTCGTAGTATGGAAGACAAACACTTGTTGGTACAGACACTGATTTGTTGGCAGATAGGCCATTTATTTAAAAATAATATTCTTTATTAATTTATTAACAGCTAACAATCCATTCCATTCTGCATAATTTGGCATTTAGAAACAGAAAATGCATGTGCATTTGTTCAAGTTATAGGGGAAAATGTCAGAACTTAACAAATTACCATGTCGTCATCTTCCGACGCTATTTTGAAAGTGAAGATGGGGACTTTCAGTTCTTTTTATGGTTTGGTATGCAATTCCAATACTGAGAAATTCACATTTCATTTAATTAGTTCGATACGACCCTTACATTTTGTTTGTTTATGTATCCTGGACTATTATGGTCTGAAACAAGGGGAAAACTGTGACGTGTACTCTTTATTTTGGATAATGTTAAAAGAACAGTGAGATTTATATGGGGGCACTTTGAAAAAAAACATTACTTAGCTTATTAAACAATATCTTTACTATCACAATACGTTGTTTGATGCACAATTTATTACCTCAACACCTACTATAGTTATATTTTTTGATATATAACACTTTAAAACTGCTTGTAGTAGTTATTATCAAGTGTATTGTCCTAACAACAATTTATTTTTTAATGATAATAATAATAATCCACGTTACACCATCTTAGTTACAGTCGACGTGACATCACTGTATACCAACATTCCCCTCACCCATGGCCTCGCTGCCCTTGAACACTTTCTTGACACACACCCCAGTCTTCGTAAACCCAGTAATCATTTCTGCTTCAGCTTGCTCAGTTTGTCCTCACCATGAACAACTTCGCCTTTGAGAACCACAATTTCCTGCAAATTAAAGGCACAGCCATGGGCACTCGCATCGCCCCTTCCTACGCCAACGTTTTCATGGGACGCCTGGAGACCCACTAACTCAACTCCACACCTCTCAAACTTTTCACCTGGCTTCACTATATCGACGATATTTTCTTGAACTGGACCCACGGATCAGAGACTCTGAAAACCTTTCTGAAAAACCTCAACTGCACCTTTCCCGTCAAGTTCACCTGGTGCTTCTCGAGGAAACACATAACTTTCCTTGATGTGGATGTCTGGCTCAAGAACAATCGACCTGAGACAGGCGTTCACATCAATCCTACAAACAGTATGCAGTATCTCCATTTCTACAGCTGCCATCCATACCATACCAAACGCTCTTGCTGTTCGGGGCTCCCGCATCTGTTCCTCTTATGACCTGCTCCAAAACTATTTCAGTACCCTCTACTGACCGTGGATATCCCAAACACCTCATCCGTAACTGGACCGTGCTTGTAATCATCCCAACTGCAACCGACCTCCCCACGTAGCTCCCTCCGCTCCCAATCTTCTCACCCAGTACCACTCCAACCTTCAACTCCTCTAAAAGCTGCTCAAAGTAGCACACCCCATATTCACTGCGTCACCTGGAACTGAAAGAGTTTTCCCGTCGTGTCCCAAAATAGTCTACCGCAGGCCTCCGAATCTCAACACGATTCTCACCAGAATTGGACCAATCCCACCCCTTTCCACAAACCTAGCAAGTGTAATAGACCGCGCTTCAGAACTTGTCCTATTTTTAATCCCAGTCTTTCCCTCGTACATCCTGTCCCTAACAAGACGTACCGTTTCCAACACTCCGGCAGTTGCATACCTTCCAACTTCAATTGTCTCCTACTCTGTAACCTATGTTCCGCCTTGTACGTTGGCGAATCCCAAACTCCTCTAACATTCCGCATCAACAACCATCGCTTCCCTTCCAAATCTCAATTTACGCACCTCCCCATACCTGAACACATTTCTTATCACGGGGCTGTACCTTTGACGAGACCTTTCGAGTCAGAATCCTGGAAGTCCTGAACCCTCGACTCATCTGCCACAGTTAGAAAGAGATTGGACCAAACGTACATCTATATCCTTTCTGCCAACCATGAACCCGGCCTCAACTGCTTGTAACTGTCTGCAGCGCAGTTTCTTCTTCTTCCTTTCTCCTCTTCGTTCCGTCTCTAGTTGAAGTTTTATTTTATTTTTCAATTTTGTTTGTTTGTTCTACCTTTCTCCTTCATCTTAATTTTTTATTATTACTATTATTTCCCCTCCCTTCTGATTCTTTACCCTCTCATTCCCTGAGGAAGCCCCTTACCTGCACCTAGTAACCTTCACGCTTTCTTCCCCATTTGGTGTTTTCTCCGACCCATCAAGTCATTCTTCGGTCTCCATAACCTGGTCACACTGTTACCCAGCATAAGTCGCCAAAATTGCGTATCCTTAACACAAGCACCGCCTCTGTCCAGTCTGTCCATTTTCCTTCGTACCATGTGAAAATGCTTTTGCGAAACGCAACCGCTTTTCTTTTCTGTCTGTGAAGTTCCTGTAGACCTGTCTTGGTATTCTAACATGTAAGTACCTTCTTTTCTACCTTTTTTACCATCTTATATATATATATGTAATGTCTGTTACATTTTCATCACTTCTCCCACAATCACTATCAATACTGCTAATGGTGGCTACACTGTACACCCTCAATCCCAAGGGTGCATAACCCCCCCCCCCCTCCCCCAATGTTATATACATCCTATCATGCAAGTTCTGTGATGTCTTTTATGTTGGGGAAACAGGTAGCCCTCTGAGCTTTCCTATTAACAACCATTGTCACTTTTGCACTATTAACAAAGCGGATGCCAGTCTCCTTGCACACCGAGTCCCACAATATCAATTTGGATCTATCTTTCCTGCTTGCCACAATCCACATTTTACCCCCTACGACCAGCACCTCAACACGCCGTCTGTGGAAGAGTGCCTTTATTCATGGATTATGGGCGAAAATATATCCTGGCCTTAACCTTCAATAACTCTGAACTTACCGTTTGCTCTGCATTTTCACCACATTTCCATCCACAATCCCTCCCTGTACTTATACGCTATACAGTTGTTATTGTTCTAAGCTCCGAAAATCTAAGCGCTACAGCAGTCAGCTGTGTTCGCAATTTCAATGGGAAGTGGATCATGTTGTATATCAAATAATACTGGCGTGAGCTCATTATTTCAAAAATGTAATGGTTTCTTTGATACCTTGCATGGTTTGCAAATAATGAACACCCAAAGTTTGAAAATCACGTACGAACGATACGCTACAGCACATGTTGGCCATAACGTTTAATGCACAACTGTAGTCCGTATCTACTCCGAGTGAACATGCAGTGGAATGTTCAGTGAACTGTAGTCACACGCGTGTTAAATGTCTTAAATCGTGGGGTTTCTCAGCACACACCACCTACTTCAGTTAGCCCCAAAAACAGAATTCTAGGCGTGATCTGGACGGTCATATCACTTGACCACGGCAAATTAGGCGCTTTTCAGTCTGGGTCGTCATATTGTATTTCAGGAGCAATGTTGACTTTTGCAACCAAGATATCTGAGTTCAGTATGCATTTTTCTGTTCAACTAGGCAGGCTGCCTATCTAATTTTCTCGAAATTCGACTAGAAATACTTGTGTTGTTTGAGATGCTGAAGACAAGTTAGGTGACTTTTTATTCAGGCCCCCAGATTGGATTTGCAGAGCTATTCTCACTTTCAACCATGATATCTAAATTCAGCGTACCTTTTATGTGAAACTAGCCAGGCTACATATCATTCCTCAAAAATACCATAAATGCCATTTTCTGAAGACTTTTTTTGAAATTTGCTCCAATCTGTACACGAAATTGGAAACAATCATTGACAGCAGACTACTCATTAGAAGTCCGTCATTTTGTTTGTAAAGTTTGTATTTCAAATTTTGAGAACCTCTAAGCAATTAGTTATTCAACAGTTTCAATTAATAAGTACAATATTCTTAACCATTATGTGATGTATCTTAATCAATGTACCAGAACTGATGTATCATATCAGTTATGCCAATGGAGGAATTGCTATTTTATTGGTGTTAACCAAATACCTTGTCCTTACTTTCATTTTTTTCCCCCTGAAATATGTTATAGTGAATACATAAATCTGGAAATCCATTTAATTAATTGTTAAGCGGAATTTTTGGTTTAGCAATGACAAATCGAAAAGATTACAGCAACATGTAATCCATAACTAATATTATAAATTATCGCTGTTAATTTAAAAAATAAATAAACAAGTAAGACACGTGTAAAATATACAAACCAGTTAGGCGGTTTCAACTTAAACATGCATTCAGCTGCCTGCACAGCCTTGGAGTAATCTTCTGCAAGAACACTTATTTCGAAAAATGTTGCCACATCCCAATAATCTTGCAGGGATGATAGGCTGCCCTTTTTTCCAATTAGATTATTCAGCACCATTCCTGGAGAAAAGCGAACATTAAGTAATAAGCTCGATATTACTTCCAAAAAAGTAAATAATTAATTCACTAAGTAACAAGAACAAATTTTCCTTCCTTTATTTCACATCTATTACTATATCTCTGCTGTACTATATTTATAATTTTTTTTCTAGATTTTCATTCCTCTCGAAAATGCAGATTTAACCAAAGAATAGTTGAAATATTATTGTCTCTATATTACAAGATTGGAGGCTTTATCACGAACGCCAAGTAGATACGACGTTTAACTTAAGTACAGCTTATAAGTATGCATAATGCGCGAAGAGGGTTGTAAACACTTACGTGTTTAAACATTTGTGTCGTCAGTGTAGAGTACACTAATTAAACACTTGTTAAAACACTACTTGTTTCGAAGTTTTTTTTTTTTTTTTACAAACTAAACTACTTAAAAGGAGATAGGACAAAACGAAAGAAAGAAAAAAAACATATTTACAGAGAAGATTAAATTATGATTTCTGAGAAAGACAATTTTTGAAACAGCTGCCAGATAAAGATTATCAATAATACACACAATCTACCAATCTCACTCATTATACACATTTTACTCCAATAAGTATTGCTGTTATCAATCATAATGATAGCGAGAATGTTCACTTCATTTGTTTACATCACAATATAGAGAATATACACTACAAAAGCAAAATATTTCTTTGCTTTTCAATGTTCTGTCTCTCCTTCCACGTAGTAGTTCCAGTTGATGCCTAAGAGGCAAGTTTAAAAAATGAGCAGAAATTTTCTGAAAACATTAAGAAAGGAGCTTTATACGTAGGTAATAACATCAGACACCTGCTTTATTTATTAAATTAAAAATAAAAGTTTACGTTTATTATGTATGAAACTTACCTATATGCTGAAGCTCTTCAGATTTAGAAAATTCATTTCCAGCGATTACTAATAACGTTGCTAAATTGATCCCAGCATATTCGTTAGGCTGGACTTCAAAGCCTTTCCTATACCAATAAATAGCATTCTTCAAACTTTCTTTATCCTGATGCCTGGATTCAACGAACTGATCCTTGTAAATTCTACCACACAAACACAACATGTCAGGTACATGGTTTTCTTTTTTCTCTAAAGCTTTTGTTATAACTTGCAGAGCTTTTTCTCTGTCCCCTTCCTTATTTCGTCTGAAAATATGGAGAAAAAGAAAAAAAACTTGAGCAAATATTTATGCCTTCCCAAAAAGTTCTGACACAAAGAAACTAGGAGGGCTGTGAAGTCGGAAACAATGATTGAATGGGACGGCAAAAATATACTGACTTAGACTGCAATGGAAATTTTAATATACAAGGGTCATTTCATAAATAATGCACACTATAGCAATACTGCGGAGTGGATGGTGAAATAGAGGTAAACATTTCGTCAGTTCAAACAGACGTCCTGAGGCAACAGGACGTGTGCTTGTGCGCTTTCTAGTGAACAAAGTGTAGCTGTGAGAAGTGTTGGAAATGTAGGCGGCAGGTGTCTCGGGTAACGTGTCTATTGGAGATCAGAGGTAGTACTTCAAGATTGAAACTTTACGTGGCAAAAACCCCACAGAAATTTTCAGTGCCTTACGTGAAGTTTGTGGTGGGACAACAGTGAACCGTAGTACAGTTTCTCGTTGGGCTACTCGTTTCAGTAGTGGTCGTGTGAGTATCAAGGATGATGCAAGACCAGGAAGGCCGAAATCATCAACCGATGAAAGAAGTGTGCAACTTGTGACAGATGCACTTGAACAAAATCGCCTTGTGACATGTGAGGAACTTTCTGACATCACAGGCATTCCATCGGAGCCAGCATACCGAATTCTGACAAGTGGTTTACAGAAGAGAAACATTTCTGCCCGATGGATCCCCCACTTCTTAACTTCTGTGCGTGAAAAGCTTCGCCAATACGGTTGGGAAATGTTACCTCATGCTCCCTACAGTCCGGACATGAGTCCAGCTGTTCCCAAAATTGAAACAATGTGTGCGTGGACGTTGGTTTCCATGTCTAAAAGAGCTCTCTGCAGCCGTTACCCGAACCATTCGACAGCTTCACAAAGATGGCGTCCTTGATGGAATACAGAAGCTACCCGGACGTTGGGATTCCGTCATTGCCAAGCAGGGAGATTATATTGAACGCCTCTAAAGAGATCACCTCCAAATAATAAACGTGTACGTCACAAAAAATTAGTGTGCATTATTTATGAAATGACCCTCGTAATTCGTTAAAAATTAAAATTTCCTAAAAGAAGATTTCATTATCACAAGTATTCGAGGAAGTTGCGCCTTCGGTTCTGAGTTAATCGTTGCTTAAAAGCACATGCATCCATTTACTAAGGACACCTCTCATGAGGCAACTCTGTACTTACAGCGATTAGTTGCTATCCTATTTGGATAATATAAACTATATTTTCACATAAAACTTAGCTAATATCTGCCCACGGAAATCCTGTAGTAAAATTTGTGAAGCTCCTCTCTATCTTACTGATAGGATTGTCAGGCCTTGACAAAGGTCAATTGAATATGCATAAGTGCTTCTAATTTTAAATTATTTGGTTACATGTGTGTACACGAAAACACGTGAAAAAATAGCAAGTTATGTAAATTGTGCACATCTTATCACCCCCCGACACTAGCAGACTGCAATTTTCTATTAAACTGTTTTGAGAATATTGCCAGAACATGGGAGAAAACTATTATATGAAAATATTACTGACCCAGTTCTATCTTTCTCAGTTCAGGCAGTTCAAGGAAAAAATGTACCGGTCAGGTCATAGATTCGGGTGATTATTTTTCTATGAGCTCTTGGAAACTTAAAGAGACCCGTAATTTTATTTTTCTGGGAGAAGAAAAAATCTACCGAAACATTTCTTCCTAAAAGTTCATTATTTTTTAATGATAAATATTTGAATGTAGGTTGAGATTGTAAAGAAATTACTGGGTCATTCACGGAAAATCATCACAAAAAAGTACACTTCACAACCCGACCATTTCAGATTTTCATGAAATTTGGTGGGTTTATAATACTCAAGGAAGTACGTCTACACACCAATTTTTTAATCCCATTAGTTCTACAGTTTTCGAACAAATGAAGAACATTTTTTTTTCTTTTTTTAAGTTCGTGATGTTATACACGGAGTGGAACAAGCTTTCCAACGATGCACGCCTATGTTGGGACAATAAATGAAGTCAAGATCATCTGGCATCACTTTTGACGTTGAATATTGGAAAATGCGAAGCTTCGATTTATTATTATTATTATTATTATTATTTTTAAATGGTACTTCATATTATACTAAAGATTAGAACATACGAGAAAATTAATCTGGGATGGCGATGGGATCAGCAAATGGGAAATAATTTGCGCAGTTATGTGACCAATAAAGACCTACTATAGCATACAGAGAGAGTGGTCCAAATGTAAGAATACATTCAGGTACGGTGAAAAATAATGAAGAATGAAATCAACGTTGGTGGATCTTTACACCTACGAAGGGGAGGGGTTGTTTCTATACTGGACCAAGTGATGTCAGCGTCAGAGTGTTGCCAACCGAAAGTAAATTTTTATCGCAAATATCACATTTTGTATGAAAATAGTATATCGTTTTAAACTAAAGACGGGCGTGGGAAAGTAAAAATATGCCGATCATATAAATCTTCAATGAACGCCTAGCATAACGAGATTTTCAATCGAAAAACACCCAAGCAACTGAGCATCCTTTTGTTATATGCTCATGCAACTCAGCAACATCTATCCATAACAGTGCTTTATTATTATTACTATTATTTCAGTGCCTAAGCGGTGGCTCAATACTTTGAATTTTGAATTTTATTTATGGGCTTTAGGCATCTAAGGCTCAGGCCGGGATAGGGGGAGGGGGAAAAGATTCAGGAATGTGTCAGCCGGGGTCTATTTTGAAGGTGCCATCCCGACATTTGCCTGGTGTGACTCAGGAAAAAACATGGAAAAACTTCAGTCAGGATGGTCGATTGCTGGGATCGAACCCACAACCTCCCGAATGCTACGCCAACGTCAACGGTTAAAGCACTCACCTCTGGTGCTACGGGTCGTAGGTTCGATCCCTACTCATGTCATGTGGGCTTTGTAGTGGACAAACACTATGTGAGTGGGTTTTCTCGGGGTTCTCCCGTTTCCTCCCACTTTCTTCATTGCACCAATTCATCACACCATCATCCATCCGGTCTGATCCGAAACTATCGAAAGGCCTTAAAATTTGAATTTAAAAATTCAGAGTGCCACAGCATGGCAGTTTCGTTTTATTGATTTTGTCAACAACTGCTAACATATCTTCAGTACCGTGCCCATATTGTGTATAATAATAAATATAAATATATATATTCTCTGAGGAATGTGTGGCACAGTACAAGAACAAACAAACAAAAATCACAAACATAATCTATTATGATTCCGATTTTGGAATCCAAGCTGAATGGTACATTTTGCCAGATCACATGGTCAAAGTGCATGATGGACTTGGGGCGATGATAAAAAGACTAGGCTGCAGCGACCACATACTCACTAAATTACAACACTAATTGCGTTCTTTAATTGGACCAAACAGAACATAGTAAATGTTGATTTTTCCTATATTTCCCAAGAGGAATACAAAGAAGCAGAAAGACTTCTTCAAGATAGGGAAACTGCAGCAGCAAGTAAAATGAATCAAATACTATCTTGATGACTTTCCCACGCGATATACCAGTCAAAAAAGTTAGGTCTTTCATATTCTTACTTCAGACTTCTCCCACATCTGTCCTTATTTAACAACAATATATAAAATGCGATAAGGCCATACAAATTTATTTTCGGTTGGCAACATTCTGACACTGACATCACTTGGTCCGGCATACGAACATACCATTGTATGTGTATAGATACACCAACGTTGATTTCATTCTTCCTAATTTTTCAACTTACTTCAATGTATCCTTACATAAGGACCACTCTATATACGGGTGAGATTAAGAAGAAGAAGATGATGATGATGATGATTTTGGCGCCAACGGAAACACATAAACCTTAATATCTCTGCTGAGAATTGAGATATTGCAAAAGAAAAGTTGTTACGTCACTTGACGGACGTTGATTAGTATTAGGGTAAAGGAAATCTTGTAAAAGAACGTGATTAATAGAATAACAACCTGAATAATTACTACGTGTAGTAAGTCCACGAGGATTTTACTGTGTGAAGCTCCATACCAGAGAGGAGTCGGAGAGGCTATTCGTGTAAAGGTCTCATCTGGAGAAGCATTGAGAGACTGGTGAAGTTTATAGATAGGAAAAAGGAACAAAGCGAAAATGAAACAAACGGACACAACAAATTCTTTCATTTGGGCTCTGAATTCCTTCGGTTCCACAGATAGAAACAGAGCAAATGCAACTTTAGTTATAAACTCGGCTCAGGCGTTAAAGTGACATTCACCCATATAAAAGTAGTTACAGTTTGACAAAATACAATAAGCAGACATTAAAAATGTACATCATATACGTGAGAAATATTCTTTATATTTCTCTTAATTTACGGTCATTTTTAATGATTATTTACGTTTAGTTACGTTTACTAGTAATTAGTTTAATCCTTACAATCAATAAATAGTATTTATCCACCATAAAATTATTTCAGATACATACACACATATTTTGGATATCATAATGCCTGAACCAAATACTTGTTCAAGAGCTGTGAATAAAAACCTGTAGAAGATTTAAATATAGAAAAGCATTCTGCATAAGGAATAGAACATTTAATAAAATCAAACGAAACAGATAAAAAAAAAAGAAAAAGAAAATTTATAGAAAAAAAATACAAGGAAAAATAAGTGACGTAATATTTACACAATGCAATAACCTACTGGCAGGTAGGTGTCGTCACTAAGTACAGTTTTCCCCGGAACTGAATATGGTTCAACAAATAAGTCATACGGGAAATTCACTTAAAATCTTGGAATTCGATATCAAAAATATATTATTATTAATTTCAATTTAATATATATATAAGATAAATTTATGGTAAGAAGAAAGAGACATGCTTACAGCTCTTGTTCCATAGGCGAACATACACACTTAAACACTAATATGAATAGTACTTGCGATATTTCGGTATTAATACCGTACACTTGCTCTACAGGAGGAGAGACGTACACACGTGCATAGAACAAAAGCCTAGGACGACAGTAGCTACACATAGCGGACGGCGCATCGTTTGGAGAACACCTGACTGCTGTATGGCGCATGGAACAATTGACAACTGTACAGCGTGTAAGTTCGGGATAGGACTGTGAAAGAAAGTTAAGTCCAGGATATATTTTCGCGCTTAAACATGATTAAAGGCACCCTTCCACAGAAGGCGCGCTGAGGTGCTGGTCGTAGAGGGTAAAATATGGATTATGGCAACCAGGAAAGATATATCAAAATTGGTGTGGTGAGAGCTGATGTGTAAGGAGACTGGAGCTTACGGTTTGTTGATACTGCAAAACTGAGATGGTTGCAAATATGAAAATACAGAGCACCACCTGTTTCCCCCACATAAAAGACATCACAGAACTTGCAGGTTAGGATGTATATAACATTAGAGGTTTTGCATGTACCCTTGCGATTTAGGAAGTACCGGCCACTAGCAGTATTGATAATAACAGTGGGAGAAGTGATGAAAATGAAGCAGGTCCTACATCTGGGTCCCTTGCATGTATGGGCGCCGGTATTGGGGGGTAAACGAGGAAGGATTCGTACGGACCAAGAAGTTTCCAAGATTAGGTGGATGTTGAAAAACTAATCTAGGTTTGGTGGGAAATACTGACATTGTGTATAGGCCAGATTGGAGAATGTGGAAATGAGAGTGTATAATTTGTTTCACCTTGGTGAGTTTAGGATGGAACTGGGTGATTAAACTCGGTGGGTTGGTGGTTTGAGTGCGATGACTGTGTGAGAATGCACGGTGAATCTGGTAACAAGGTTAGATGGATGGCCTCGGATGACTAAGGCCTAAGGAGGCGTTGGTTGTAAGTTTCAGCAGCAGAGGTGGTGGAATTCAGGCGTTGTCCTCTGAGGGCAAGGGAGAAAGGAATCGCTTTCTTGGTGCAGTGAGGATCGGAACTTTAGTAGTGTAAATATCGCATATGGTTGGTAGGTTTTATGTGAACGGAAGTATTGAGGGTGTTGTTTCCAAAAGTGATATCGACTTCAGAGAATTTAACTCTTTTGCTACAAATGGACCAAGTGAACTGGACAACACGGAATTGGTTCAGTTGTTCTAGGAATGTCTTGAGACTGGTTTTACCACGAATCCGTAACATCATTATATCATCCGAGAATCTGACCCGGAGTAGTGGGGTCAAAGGATGAGTTTGCAGGAAATCATGTTCTAGCTTCCCTACGAAGCTCTCTCCGCTCCCAATCTTCTCACCCAGTACCACGCCAGGCTTCAGGCGCCCCAAAGCTCCTCAAACTGGCACACCACATACTCACTGAGTCACCTGAAACTGAAAGTGTTTTCCCGTCGTGTCCCAAAATTGTCTACCGCAGACCTCCGAATCTCAACATGATTCTTACCAGAACTGGACCAATCCAGCCCCTTCCCCACAAACCTGGCAAGTTCAATAGCCCCGCTGCAGAACCTGTCCTATTTTTGATCTCAGTCTGTCCTTCGAACATCCTGTCACTCACAAGACGTACTCTTTCCGACACTCCGGCAGTTGCATATCTTCCAACTTCATTTATCTCCTACTATGTTTCGCCTTCTATGTTGGCGAAACCCAAACTCTTCTAAAAATCCGCATCAACAACCATCGCTAGTCCTCCAAATCACAACTTCCGCACCTCCACATATCTGAACGCACTTCTTATCACGGCTGCATCTTTGACGAAACCTTTCGAGTCAGCATCCTGAAACTGGCTCACCTGTCACAGTTAGAAAGAGATGGGACCAGACGTATATCTATATCCTCTCCGGCAACCATGAACCCGGCCTCAACTGCATGTAACTCCTGGAGCGCAGTTTCTTCTTCTTCCTTTCTCTTCTTCGTCCCGTCTCTAGTTGCACTTTCATCCTGATTCTCAATATTGTTTCTTTATAACCCATTTCCCTTTCATCTTTATTATTATTATTCCCCCACTGATTCCTTATCCTCTTATTCCTTCAGGAAGCCCCTTTCCTACTCCTAGTAACCTTCGCACTTTCTATTCCATTTGGTATATTCTCCGACCGTCTCCATAACCTTGCCACACACTTACCCAGCATCAATTGGCAAAATGACGTATACTTAACACAGTCCCGCACCTGTCCGCTTTGTCAATTCTCTCTCCTAATATGCGAAAAAACTTTTGCGAAACGTTGCCACCTTACTATTGTGTTTGTGAAGTTCTTGTAAGCCTGTCTAAGTATTCTGCTACGTAAGTATCCTTTTTTCTACTCTTTTTTACCATCTTATATATATTTATATACAGTAAATTTACGATAAAGTTGAAGGAATTTACTTATAGTTTATTTGCTCCATATGAGAACACATAACACACAATAATATACACAGACGACTTCTACAGTTCGAGCCCACTGTAGGCTCGTAGTCATGTACAGAGGAGGAAACGACGTGCAGAATAAGGTTGAAAAGACAATGGCGACACGTAGCGGACGAAGCATCGAGCTGGAACAAATGACTGCGAAGCAGCGCGAGGTTACAGGAGCTTCAAACAATCGACAACTGAACAGCGTGTACGCTCACGAGGGATTGTGGAAGAAAATGCGTAGAAAATGTTGAGCAAACTGGATGTTTAGAGTTATTGAAGCTTAAGTCCAGGATTCATTTTCGCGCTCAAACCATGAATAAAGGCGGCGTGTTGAGGTGCTGGTCAGAGGGTACAAAACGTCTATTATAGTAACCAGGAAGGATATGTCAAAATTGGTGTTGTAAAACTGTGTGTAAGGAGACTGAGGTATCCGGTTTGTTGATAGTGCAAAAGTGCCGATCGTTATCAATACGAGCACCACCTATTTCCCCTACATAGAAGGCATCACAGAACTTGCAGATTAGGATATATATTACATTACAGGTGTGGCATGTACCCTTGGGATTTAGGCTGTACCGGCCACTAAGAGTATTGATAGTGACTGTGGGAGAAGTGATGAAAATAGAGCACGTACTACAACTGGATCCTTTCCATATATGGGCGCCGGTTTGGGGTGGTGACGAGGAGAGACTCGTACGGATCCAGATGTTTCAAAGATTAGGGGAGTGATGTAAAATTAATCTAGGTTTGGTGGGGAATACTGATCTTGTGTCTGGGTCAGATTAGGGAATGTGGAAATGAGAATGTAGGATTTGTTTGATCTTGGTTAGTTTAGGATGGAACTGTGTGATTTAGAGTCGGTGGGTTGGGATTAGTGTTGAAGGTTTGAGTTAGTTGAATGTCTGAGGATGCACGGCAAACCTGTTTGGTTACAAGGTTAGATGGGTAGTCATGGTTGACTAGAGACTCCTGGAGGTGTTGGTTGTAAGTTTCTGTAGCAGAAGTGGTGGAATTCAGGCGGTGTCCTCTGAGGGGAAGGGAGAAAGGAATCGCTTTCTTGGTGTGGTAAGGATGGGAACTTGAGTAGTGCAAATATATGGTTGATAGGTTTTATGTGAACAGAAGTAGTGAGGGTGTTGCTTCCTAAAGTGATGTCCACGTCAAGGAATGTGACTCTTTTGTTAGAAATGGACCAAGTGAACTGGATAACACGGAATTGGTTCAGCTGTTCTAGGAATGTGTTGAGACTGGTTTCACCGTGATCCCTTAACATCCAAAATACTTATTCAAAACAGTGAGGTCAAAGGATGAGTTTGCAGGAAATTATGTTCGAGCTTGCCCATAAACAGATTAGCATTATTGTAGGCAGGCAGCGCTTGAACATGTGGTTAAGAAAGGAGTCAACAAGAGCAGAAATGCGTTCAATAGGGGAAGTATAGCTGGTTACAATGGGTTACCTGGTTAGTGGATTTTCGGTAATAGGTAAAAGGTCGGGGTACGTGGACTGTCCAGGGTTAGGTACTTTATGGACATTTCAGATACGTCCTCACGAGGACCATTAGATGTAATGAAATCGAAATATTTTCTGGTGGGTGGTGTAGGTTAGGTCTGTGTCAGTGGGTTTGTAGGTGCTGGGATGAAATAATTGACGGTAAGTCTCGTGGAGGTAGTCAGCTTTTTCTAAGACTACTGTAGTGGAACCCTTGTCCGCTGGGAGAACCATTATGTCATGGATCTTGCGTATCGCTACAAGGGCACTGCGTTGGTTATGGGTTACGTTAGGTTAGTTGGTCATCTCATATGAGAACTCACCATCTACAGAGAATGGAGAGATATCTACACAGGCGTATATTTTAGAAGAACGTCTGTTTCTCCGCTGCTTATTGCAGCCATGCTATATTCAAGAATCAGTCAGAACTCTATCTGTTGCCTGTAACAGGAGGAGTCAATGTAAGCCGGGTGAGTAGAAGTGGAAATTTCGATTACTATAAAATATAAGTAACTCCATATTGAGAGCATATTCATTTATCAGGTTACTTTTTTCTATATCAGATTTGTTAGAAATTTCTGAGCTATTGGTTTCCGATATTTGAGTTTAGCCTATAAAGCTTACGACATTCTAACAGCTTAGAATCCAAACATACGACAATATGGAAAATAATCTTGTGGAAAAGTCTGAATTGAAAACCTGTGAGACTAACGTATTTGGAGCCTTCCCTTCAGAACTTTTCACCTACTATTTTACTTTGACAAATAGTTCTTCCCACAAACTAACCTAGTGGTTTTTAGAGGAAAGGAGGAGACAGTTGAAAGATGAGTGTCATTTGTTACTACGTTTTAAGCAGACGTTGGGACAAGAATAATGAGTATGTGTGAAACTTGGCATTATTTGGCTTAATTTTTGTTTCGTTAGCTTTCAATATTTATCTTTAAAATTAAATGTAAATATTTAAAAGAGGATACTAACCAAAATACAGTAAAATTGAGTTTCCAGTATTCCTAGCTTCGTATTACTATGCATATAATAAATATAAATTTAATATTTTCTTACTACATGCCTGTATAGTTATTTAGAATACACCCTAGAATCAAGTTAAAGAAACTTTAAGGATGCAATTTCACAGACATTTGAACCTACAGGTATCATGAGTTCATACTTTTCTAAAATATTATATTTAATAATTCAAGAGTATGCTTTCAAAACTTACTCAGTCTTTATTAATAATAATAATAATAATAATAATAATAATAATAATAATAATAACGTGTTGATTCGTACTACAGGCAGTCATTTTTACTTTATACCTGCTGGTGATTCCAAATTTGTTTTGTTCTGTATTACAGATTTTGAATTTTTATGTAATATTTGAGAACCCTCACCAGTTTCGCTACATTATTTTCGCTATTTCAGAAAATGTTGGAAAATGGACTGAGCAAGCTTAGATTAAAAAAAAAAAAAAAAAAAAAAAAAAAAAAAAAAAATCAGATACCTTGGCATTTCACCACCAGCAAACAGAAAACACTATTAATCACATGTAGCATCCATCACTACAAATGTTCTTAAATTAAATATAATACTGCTTACCTATTCAGCGCAAAAGCGTATAAGTGCCTGATGGCTGGAGTATTTATGTAGTTCTTCTTGTTAGGTATTGTTTTAAGATCATCTACTAGTTGAACCATTGCATCGTAGTCCTGAAAATATACGTAACAATAATAAAATTACTGGTCACTAACTTATTAGTTTCCTTGCAACGATGTATGTGCTCTTCTGCTACACGATGTTCTATTGCAAATAATTGGTAAGAGTGACCTTTCTTTAAATAAGTGGGCGAAAACCTTTAAATATCTACTTACATACCTTGAAAATTATTTCTAAAATCAAAGTAAACATGTTCATACTAAATAAAACGTGATTGTTCATTTTGTATAGGATATCACAATTACAAAAACCTTGTATATTAACTGCAGTCGTCTTCAACGGAATTTGTAGAAGCACATTTCGTTATTACTGTAGTTTTTTTTATGAAAATTAGGTAAAAAATATTCTTAAAAGCATGAAAAGTATACATATAGTATTTGGCCACCCAAGTAATATCAAACTTGTGCCACGGCCTGCATATTGGAAAATAGCGGCCAAAATTCAGTTGTTTTTAAATTTTCGCGGAAACTAAGCATAACATAAAAAATGTTACAAATGAAGTTTGTTCAGCATAAAATTATGAATTATTTTTGTAATTACTTGTTTTCTTTCATTTAACCAATCCTAAAGCCACAAAATGACATCAAACGACAAGGTCCGTTTCTCTTTCAGAAGCCAAAATTTTTAGATCAGTTTATAAAATTCTTAACAGCATGGGATAGAAAGTTCTTAGCCACCCAAGTAACATATGAAAAATCTCCAAAAATCAAAGTTGACATACGGCCGTCATCTTGGGAAATGGCGGCCAAAATACTTTTTTTTGCACTTTTTGCGGAAAAACTATGCGGCACTTCAAAAAATCTTTTTAAATTAGTTTGTTCAACATAAAATTACAAATTTTTGTTCTTAAGGCCATTTTCTTTCATTGACCAGAAGCCACAAAATGGCACAAAAGCTAAACTGATTGTCATAAAATTCTATTTTCATTTATCATTTTTTAAATAATAAAGGTGGAAATTAACGCCAACAACATAAACTGTTAAGTATTTCCTAAATTGATTACACAATTTTTCTGTGAAAAAATAACATAAATAATAACATCAACACACGAAATGTAGGCACTAGGAATCAAATATTAAAAAAATGCAAGTAACTCTCACTTAAAATTTTAATGTTAAAAAAAAAAAAAATACCGAAAGGTTATGTACAAAAGTACTGTTTTCTGAGCAGAAAATGTTGCATTTAGAAACTTGAACAGAGCATTAGTGTTAAGAAATGAGACTGATCAAATGACAAAAAAAAAGTCATAATTTTACGTTGAACATACTTTATTTATAACTGTTTTCGATGTAACACTTAGTTTCCGCGAAAATTGATAAAAACTTAATTTTGAGCCCTATTTATAACATTACTCAATATGGCGGCCGTAGCACAAGCCTGATTTTTGGAGACATTTATTATGTTACTTGAGTAGCCAAGAACTTTCCATATATCAAATGCTTTTAAGAATTTTTTAACCTGATCTTATTTTGACTTCTGAGAAAAAATCGTTTTCGTTTGGTGGCATTTTGTGGCTTTAGGATTGGTTAAATGGAAAAAAAGAGGTAATTACAAAAGATTCATAATTCATGCTGAACAAACTTCACTTGGAACTTTTTTTCGATGTGATGCTTAGTTTTCACGAAAATGGAAATAAAAACCGAATTTTAGGAGCCATTTTCCACTATGGTGGCCGTAGCACAAGTTTGATTTTTGGGTACTTTTGGTATGTTACTTGAGTGGCAAAATACTATATGTATACCACGCTTCATGCTCTTAGGATTTTTTTTTTATTATTATTAATATTATTTACTTTTTAAACCTAATCACAAGACTTTGGCTTAAAATGACTACACTATATTTACATGATAGCTTCTTCAATACAAAACAAGAATTTTATATGTAAAGAGTGTTTTTTGTCTGTGTAACTTTAGGATGTAAATAAAGTGTAAAAATATTGGGAGTATGTTGAAACAAAAAAGTAAAAAATTCTGTGATATAATGCTACCTTCTTTCGTTTAGAGATCTATTTAGAACACTGGTTTCAGTATCTTGCAGTAGTTTTTAAACAATTTATTTCCACAACATAATGCTGCAAACTGCTACAGATACGAGATCGGAAGTATTGCTCAGATATACATATAGATCAACAGCAACATTCCTGCAAGAGTTAATTAATAACAGCAAAGCTAATAACGGCTGACGAAAATGTCTATTAAGGACAGTATTAATGCATCAATGCAACACTAATTTACTAACCTTGGCAAGCAAAATTGCAGCAGTATGCTGAATTTTCTTAGTTTTTAACGGTATCTCAGAATAAATAAATAATAATATTTTTACCTTTACGTAATAATACCGTCATTTAAGTACGAAATAAATGAATAAACCATAACCACTTAACTGGAAAACAAATGCCAGACCCGAACGAAGCTCAGTTCAACTGAATGAATAACTCGCGAATCAAAACACGCAGAACTACTGTATATTAAATATGAAAAAAGGATAATGAAATTAATGGTTTATTACATATAATAAAGGTAAAAAACACGATAAAAATTTGGAAGGGAACACATAATATTGTTCCAGTTGTATACACACAAAAACATATAAAATTGCTATATTTCGATCTATATGAGGTCTTTCACGAGTATACAGAGCAGAATAAAGCATCTTTTAGCTTCTAGAACAAATAATCAATTCAGGGTGAACAAATATTTCAGCTACAAATTCCAGGAACAAAATGTTTCATCAAAACAAGATGAAAAACTTCTTTCAAGACATTTCGGAGTTAAAGGCGTTTAAAGTTTGCGAAACATCGTCATAAATGACGTAATATCTCGACAAATTATGATGTAAATCACGTCGGTCTAGAAATCACAATGGGAACTGTACGCAATATATCTATTTCAGCGAAGTTTATGAAGAGTACAGCTTGGTGGTGATGATAATGCCTGTCTATTGCGTACTCCTTGGCAATGAAACTCATATGTTGGAAAACCCGTCTGTGCAGCACTCAATTTAACCATAAACTTACTTTATTAAATTCATTAAAGGATATCCATAAGAAGGCAATTACAATTGGTCTTGACCCGAATTTTTCTAAATGTGGGATTAGCTTTCTGGAAACAACAATAGAACAAACACACATACTTCTCACAATGTTCAACGAAGTGGCTCCAGGTATTCAATTAATGCCTCCGTCAAATGCTTTTCTTCTAGGTGCTGCCCTCTCTACTGAAACAAGATCCATATTAATTGGGAAAATAGCCAAACCTGAGATGTATTTTCCACGTCTTTCATCGATAAGATAAAAGATCAAATGAATTAAATGGGCGGTAACAGCACTATGGCTTACGCCCGTCCCGATACAGGGG
>JAGDQP010000364.1:126669-171817 GCA_022664845.1 Lepisma saccharinum
CTGGGAAGCTGTGAGGTGGCAAACGTCAAAATTAGCGAGCTCGTGGGCTGGAGTTCGCCACTCTTTCTTGTTTTAATTCGTCCAACATTGACGACACCTTTGTTGGCAAGTTCATTCTTAATCTCCTCTTCAGGGACATCTTGCAAATCCCAACAAGAAATTACGCCCTGAGTAAAGTTCAGTTGACGGTGTGGTTCAACTTGAACTTGAAACTGACCTAGTGACTTCAATTTCAGGAGATTAGTTGTTTGTTTATCGGTAGACGTCTCCACTAGCAAAGTGCCGTTGCGAAGCTTTTAAACATGTTTTAGCTCGCCTGCAATATGAGCAAGTTGCATTTGAATGATGAAAGGGAATAATCCCTTCAAACCACCTGGATTTTCTGTTTCATTGTTAACTTTTATTACAAGATATCGCGTGATATTCGGCACGATACTTGTCTGTTCCTCTACTTGTAATTTATCTTCTTTCTCCCTGGTTGATTCATTAGCTGTATGCGCCTTCTTGCTTGCATCAGTGACTTCCTCTTCATTCTGTCTCTTTCTCTCTTTCTGCGAAGGCGACTTATTAAGATGTGGTGGAGCCATGGTGAATGAAAGCCGTAAATGCCCACACTCCCCCGTCTTCGTTCTGAGGAGCCAACGAGGCTGCCGGGTACTACCCTCATCACCCTTGTCAGCAAGCTGGAAATCGAGGCGGAAGTCCAATTACTTGGCGTCGAAATCACTTGCACTCCCGACTGATGGATACTTGGGACACCCACTCTACCCAGTGTTGGCGAGACCAAAGGTCCGAAGAGCTCCCCAATAGCGCACTTCCCAGCCTCAACGAGCTAGAGCATCCAAGAATCTGCTGTTAAGAACTAGGCGCTATCCAATGGTTCGCCCCCTTTCCTCGGGTCCCAGGGACCAGCGTCAATGAAAGAAAATCCTGTCACATCCTTGGTCATTGTGTGGAGGCGCAAGTCGCAGCACAAGAGGAGATGAAATAATGGATCATTTGTGGATGAATAGTGAGGTGAAAGTGAATGAAACTCCTCTCTGCTGGTCCTCCTTTCTAGCAACGTAGATGTTTAGCTGTTAGGGCTGATTGCAGCTAGCAAAAATCGGCTGGACGATGGGGGCGCTAATTCCCTATGCCGTTGTTGGCTGATTGCAACCAGCATAAGCCGGCTGGACGATGGGGTCACCAATTCTCTACGCCGTATACGAGCAGCGATGGTCTGCTGCTCGGGCTATGTGATGATGCATCACGTTGCGGTCCGTAGACCTGCGATGAGGTCGCCAATATCCTACGCCATTACAAGCAGCGGTAGTCTGCTGCTCGGGCTATGTGATGGCTTCATCACATTACGGTCCGTAGATCTGCGATGAGGTCGCCAATCCCTACGCAAGTGGGAAGTAAATATTCTCAACAGAGAAGCACTCTGACCCTGCTGTTGGACTTCCCATAGGCATCAACGATGTTGGCAGCTGCCAGGGCTGATTGCAGCCAGTAAAACTGACTGGGCGATGGGGGAGCCACTTCCCGACGCCGGGACGTCTTTCATCGATCTCTGCACATTCAGCATTTTATTTATTAAGATCTTCTTTTACCATACCAAGGTTATTATATTTTCTGCGTTGTTCTTCTTGAAGAGAAGAAGATCTACTCGAACGTTACGATAACACCATTAAATCTGGTTTAGAATCCACTCAATTGTTTTCTTCCTGATCACGCATGACTTCAGGCTTCGCTTCCAGCCACTTTTGGAGGATTAGGCATTCGTCGCGCCTTTAAATTTGGCTATTCCCGCCTTCTTGGCGTCAATCTGTGGTTCCCGATGCCTGATAGAATCACTTCTCCAAAACGATATCAGTTCTCATGGGGATTCTGAGATTGAGGCTTGTTCTTCAACATGGTCATTATTAGTTGGGTCAGACTTACCCGGACTCGATACTAGATCAAAGAAATTCACATTGGATGAACCCATTATCAAAGCACAACTCTCGTTTTTACTTCAGTCTGCAGATAATTTAGAAGACAAAGCCAGAATAATTGCCGCTTCTTCCTTCGAAACAGGTGCTTTGCTCAAAACCTTCGCCCCCTCTCGGCCTTCACCTAAGTAACGAATGTTCCGAATTACATTCGGAATAGCAGTTGGAATTCGCCTGGGTGCAGATATTTGTGAAAGTCGCAAATGTCAGGCATGTAAGGCTGAAGTAAATAAAAAATGATTACATGGCCTTTCTTGTTCCAAAAGCACAGATAGACATCCTCGTTACTCTAATGGTAATTACATTATAACGAGAGCACTAATCTCAGCTGGCATTCCTGCAGTACGAGAACCTACTGAATGTAGCAGAACAGACGTTAAAAGACCAAATGGGATATCTCTGTTACTTTGTAAGAGAGGCAAACCGTTAATTTGTGACTTCACTTGCTCAGATACGTTCGCTCCTTCCAACCTACCTTTTTCCTCAATCCAAGCGGGAAACATTGTCAGTCGAAAAGAAACGGAAAAAAAGGAGAAAATACAGTCATCTTACAGAGAAGTACCATTCCGTAGCCACACTGCCATCGAATCCAGTGGTTCATGGGGAAAAGAAGGCCTCAACTTCATAAAGGAAATAGGTAAGCGTATCACACAATTATCTGGCGATGATAGAACTATTCGGAACAATTCAAAGAACAAGAATGGCAATTCAAAGAGGTAATGTAGCCCCAAACCAGGGAGCCATACCCAAAGATAAAGAATTAGATGAGATATTCCTACTGTAATTTTGATTTATTTTACGAAACGTTTGTTACTTTCCATAATTATGTTACTGTTAACATAAAGCCTACTGTTGTAGCAGATGAAATGTTTCCTGAAGGAGCTGGACTATATATGCCTACACAGCACAATCACGATAAATAAATGTTTATTGAACTTTTTCTTAAATGTTTAATAAACGTTGAATTTTGGTTGAATTTACGTTGATTCCACGTTTATACAACTACTGGATTAGTATTCTAAAAAATGTTGATTCAACGTTGAATCTGATGTTTAATAAACATTTTAAAGACGGTGAATTAAACCTTTTCTGCAACTTTATTTTGGCATTGACGTTGATTCAACGTTAAAAAACGTTGAATAAACGTCTATTCAACGTTACACAACGTTTAGAGAGAAGCAAAATTCAACCTGCAGGATAAATTTCGTACCTTTCCCAAAAGTCCCTAATTATAACGAATATTTGAATCTGTAAAGATGAACAGAAAAATATAAGTTTCCCAGGCCGTAGCTTAGTACTTCAATGTTGAGAACGATAAAATTTCAAAGTTGATTCCAGGAAAACCTGTGATTCTAGGATTTTAACCTGGAATCAACCCTAAAATTGTAATTTCAATTAAAGTATACTGTACTGAACATTGAAGTATTAGGCTTCGGTCTGGGAAACTTACTTTATTCTGTTCATCTGCACAGATTTAAATATTCGTTATAAGTAGGGATTTTGGGGGAAAGGTACGAAATTTGTCCTGAACGTTAAATTTTACTTCTCTCCAAACGTGATCCATGACCTGACAATCCAACAATCCGGGTTTGATTCCCGTTGGGAGAAGTTGAAACAATTTTATCTAGGGGGTTTTCAAGGGTTTTTCGTCAGTCACGCCAGACAAATGCCGGGACTTGCCCAGACAGTCCTGGAATTAAAAATCTTGTCCGGAGTCCGGATTGGAAATTTAAAAAGTCCGGAATTAGCATTCTTGTACAAACCTCAATTCTTTATTCTATGAGAAGTGGTTGACAGTGACATTTTTATCATATTTAAAAATTTAGTACCTTTAACAATCCAATACACACGCAGTATACGAGGCATCGTTCATGGTTGATTGTGAATTGAGCCGCTTCGGAATAATTTAGAATAAGTTATTTGCATTGGTAATGTTGCACATTTATTAGGAGTTGCACTACGGTTTTCATGAAAAAATTTGTATATTATCTAATAGATCAATCGGTATCGGTAAATCTTATAGGCAGGTAAGACTATGTATGGCTTTTGTGTATAATATACTTGAATCTATAGAATATATCATTAGTCAATAAAAGGAGGCAATAGCGAATGTATTTAGATCTATTTAGTTAAGTTCGAATGCCTCATAATATTGTATAATAGGGTGGTTCAAAAAAAAAATATCTTGCTTTTTCGGGACTCCATAGTAGGGAAAAGTTGCTCATGGTGCTAAGAAGAAGAAAAAAAGAAAATTAAAATCGGTTAAAATCTTTCGGTCGCGTATCATCTTTAAAAATTAGGAAAATTGAGCTTCTTTCGTCTTTTTTATAAAAAAATATCAAAGTTTGAACGAAGTGCTATAGATTTGGAAGTATAGACATGAATAACATGAACTAAATAAGTATACATGCAATTGTTATATTATAGTTTACTGGTCGTGTTTTGCGACAACTTTTTACCAATAAAATGTGAATTCTCATATCAAGAATCAATTGTCATACAATTGCTTTTTTACAAAGTATATATTTTCCCTCATATAAATTACAAGGTGAATTTCGACTAATTATGTACTCTGATGTTATTCTTCGAGTTCCACAGTAGTAAATGACCAAGTTTCTTTAAATTTGAAACCGGTTTTATGGCCTTTAGAAATACACGTAGCAGGTTGCGGTGAGAGATGTTAGAGCCTTAGAGGGGTAAGGGAGGTACCCGAGAACTATGGAGGCTCTATATGTAATAATGGAGAAGATATGTATTAATTATCGAATTATTTTTTTATTATTTTTTTTTATCCGCCATATTGTTTGTGAACTTTGCCTCGTTGGCCCGCCCACAACGAATGATAGAACCCGGTGCTAAGCAACCATCGCGAAAACTGTGGAACACATCGTAATAGATTACATTTAATGTAGTATATGAACTTTTATTGAAGACTTTGATTTATTTTTTTCGGGTGGGATTCATATTTTATTTTGACGGAGAATGCATTCACCGTCACTGCGAAGCACACAGTTGGTGTGTCTTACACATAGAAGATCCACTGCTCAACTAATTTTTCTGCTATATCTTTTGATGATTTGTGCATGCGCAGAGTTGTTTGTTTTGCACCTGAGGAGAAGGAAACTTAGTGTTGGAGGCTCGTTTCGTGTTTTTTTGTAGTTTCGCATCTCCCCTGATGCTCGCTGGAATTTGACTGTGCAGGTGTTCACAAGAATTCTCTTTGTCTGGCGTTTGATTGACGTGGAGCCAATTGATTGACATTTTTGTTTCTTTAACATAAAGTCGACGCGAAGCAAGAGATAAAATTTCCTTTGATGCTCTATTCCAGAGAGAAATATCCTTTGATGTTGTGTTCAAGATAGTACAAGTTGTCTTGCAGCTGCGCTGTTCTGGAGAAGGGAACATATTGTTGATGCTTGGAACGTGTTATGACAAGTTATTTTTATACAATACGGTCATTTAAGTTGAAGTGTTTTTTTTTTATAGTTTCGCATCTCCCCTGATGCTTGCTGGAATTTGAGTATGCAGGTGGTTACAGAACCAATTCAATCTTGTTACTTACAAAGTAGGTCATGACGTGTAGTTATTTACTTTTAAATTTTTGTGCACAGTTATGCTGTGACACTAGTAAAAGCATCATGCATTTTTATGATGATCGAAGCGCGGATGAAGGCGATGGACCGTTGGCGGAGAATGAAAGCATATCTCCCCGTATTTACCGCAGTGCATCTACCTCAAGTTTAGAGGTAGAATTTAATTCAGACAGTGATGAAGAATATTATGTTTCTAGTGCTGAGGAAACTGATACTGATGTGCAGGACATTGAAGTTTCATCTAGTGAAATTGAAAATTTCCGCGGATGTGCGGATTATACGACTGATGACAAACGTATTTTAGAAGATATCGAAAATTGGAAATATAAAAACAATTGTACCTTATTGTGTGCTGAATGTTTCTATAAAGTTCGCAATCGCCAGAGACATCGTTGTGTTACACGATCTATAGATGAAGAAAGGTGTTTGAGGAGACGTACATACAGACTAATGGATGCTATGAATTTTTTTTATATTTATCAAGTCTATCTTTCAAAACATGTACATTTTAACACTGCTGAAAATTTTGAATATTTTTTTCTTCGCAATTTACCTTTGCTCAAAGTGGATGAAATAAAGACAAAATAAATTGAGAAAGACGTTATTGCAGAACCAGAATATGAGGAGAGGCATATGTAGACTAATAATGAATATTGTGATTTTTTTCTTGTTTATCTTTGAAATTACGTGGATTTTGATAATGTTGAATTATTTTAGGAATTTCCCATACTGCAGGCCCTGCAAGATATATATCTTCTCGCTCACTCGACCTAACCTATACATGAGAATGGTTAATTTTTTATTCATATTGTGGGGAGTCATAATTATCAGCTATTACAGACCAGCACAGGAGTGAGAGTCCTGAGACGCCATAGCTAATACATCACCATCATCGATGTACTCCATTAATTAATCTTAACACGGGATTATTCACTTGTGTCGGCGACCGGCAGGGACCCTTCGACAATCGACAGGTTAAGCCCGATGCGGGAGCACTGCTAACGCCCCTTTTCTACGCCGTCAATGCACAGAAAAACAAAGTTTTTAGAAATTAGATATTAACACATGCAAGTTTGGAAATGAGATAACTGGTTTTATTTCCAAACCGGCATTTTGTTATATTACATTAAATGAGAAAGTTGTTATCTCATTTCTAAGAAAATTGTTTCTCGCTGCACAGATAAGAACTTTCTTCTCAATTTTAAGAAACTATTTTTTACGGTGTGACATCAAGAAAGTTCTAACCTCTAGTAAATAGTTTTCTTTATTGTTAAGTTCTTCGTTATTGCCTTTTCGTACATTTTGTAATTGGTTTAAAAGTATAGTTTTATCGCTGTTTATTTTTTAATGAAATAGGGTTCCGGAAACCACAGAAATATGTTCTGAGCAAACCCGACAAGGTAAAAAATATATTCGCATTACTGCTTATAGTTAAAACAATTTATTGATCAATGTACTTATTGCTATATACTAAAATTTGAAATAAAAAAAGAAGTCACCGTTCATGTAACGTACTCATTTATTAACAGGTGGCAGTAAATATGCATTAGTAGTGTAGTTCGAATTAATGTGGTTTGTATGTAGTTGATTCATTTAATAACAGAGGGCACTAGTGAATCAGATGCTGTTCAAGTTATAAGCATTAGAATTTTAAATTCTCGTTGTGTTACAAAAAACCTTTGCAGGATAAAACGAGGGAACTTTGCAACTCGGTACGATTTATGGACTTCGAATTTTTTCGAAGCAAATATTATTTTATATATACCACCCTTGTTTGGCTGCCTATCAGGACAATACTTTTCAGATAAATACGTTAGGCAATTTTGTATATGCATGCAAGTTAGCGAATTTATACGATGTTGTAATGTATCTATATCTGAAAGAAGAAATTTCGGCTAAAAACATGTGACAATCTTTTTTGACATTCTCGTACGGTGACACAGAGGTCTCCGTCAAACCTGGTCTGTATAATGACAGTACACTTGACACAGTCTTTCCCTCTAACGTTTGGTTGAATGAAAATCACGTAACACACAGAATGGAAGTTACGCCTGCGGGAGAAAAGCTAAACCTGGGCTCCACCGAAACCTTACTTGGTTTCAAGAATAAACAGAATTGAGCCTGAACAGACATATGTCGGGAAGTCTCTCCCAAAGTTTCTTTATACCGAAACGCTAAACATCCACTGCAATCTAGCTCGAGGAATGATCGTGGCGGATAAGAAATATACACAGCGGGAGACCAACATCATCGCCACCTTTAAGTTCTTAACTGAATTTCATGAACCGATTGTGTATGAGCCACAGTACCCACTATTCTTTGCAGTCCAACTTCCACGCATAAACTGCATCGAAATCAAGGTTGCAAATGAGAGATATGAACCTGTTAGTTTTAAGGAAGCTATAAGAATTGTCATCTTAGAACTTAAAGGGTGAGCTGTTGGAAGCCATAGAGTTCATAGTAAGCTATGAGCTGCAAACATTTCCACCTAATTGACGCACGTATAACACAATCTAAACGAGCCCAACAAGGACATTGAAATTGACATCTCCACTGGTGACAGCTTCTGACCTCTACTTTAAGTTTGAGGATATAGGCGGGGAAGCTAGTGGGACGTTCACAGTTAACTCCAACAATAAACTCATCGACAAATTCATGCCACGCCTCTTAACTCAAGTTGAAATCAGTAAGCATGGCATAATTCTGGATAGCATTGACCATTCTGGAATTATGTCAACCGCCATAGCCACACTTAAATCTTCAAAGCCTGAACTCGAGTACTTCAAGGCAAGCGGGCTTCAAACTGATGAAAGGCTCCCTCGAAAAGACATTTCAATATTATTCCCTTTAAGACTGCTGTTTGGATTCTTTTAAGGAAATCATGTGGAGAGGGGCACTTCGGATTTATTTATTTAGTTTATTTATTTACACATGATTTCAGATACAGCAGTTCTGCCATTTTACACGGAAACATGAACACTGGTAACACATTTACATCCTACAACCATAAAATTAACATTATTTACAAACAGAATAATAATAAAAACATACATAAAAGTATGTACGTATTTCTTCCTAGGCTTGTGTTTCTAGGTGTATTTTTTTTTTCGAAAGGCTTGTTCTGTGCTGAAAATGTCTATTTCTGGTGGTAGGCGAAACAATTCTGACGAACATAGAGCGTTTGATTTCTAATCTTGGTGCTGGGTAGGTGAATATGTTGCTATTGCACGTGAAATGGGTAGGAATGCGGAAGTTGAGCTCAGAAAGCAGTAGTTCAGACCGAAGTCTACCATTGGATATTTTAAATAAGAATAACATGTCTGCCAGATTTCATCTTCAAGAGAGTATTCGAATGTTTAAGATATTTACAATTTCTGTGTTACTTACGGACCTCGTAGAAGGGACTCTGTATTTAACGATAACGATGAAAAAGCTTAAGACAGAATTATAACGTGTCAAATGAGTACAAGCCATATTCCAAATAGGTGAGCAGAATTCCAATTTAGGTGAAATGAACGCTTTGAAAAAGATACTAAGAGAAAAAAGCTTTGAATTTATGTGAATTTGTGTAGGAAACTAAGTAGTTTAAGGACACTGCTAGTTGTGACTCTGATATGCTCAGCAAATATTAGTTTCTCATCAAAAATTACACCCAGATCCCTTTGAAAATTTACTTACTTAATGGGAAGATCGTTGACAAAGTATGTGGAAAAGATTTTGTTCTTTTTGAAAGAGATGTAAGAGTGGAGGACTAAAGGATTTAGGGTCATATTTCAGGTATTACACCAATTAACTATTATATATCCTGTTGAAGAATGAGGGCGTCATTATCAGTTGTTACTTTCCTAAAGATGTTACAATCATCTGCGAACAGAAGAATATTATTGGAAGGTGAAGTTAAGTGAGATGAAATATCATCAACATATAGAAGAAATAATAGTGGACCAAGAACACTTTCCTGTGGTACACCAAATAACACAGAAACATATTTGGAAGACGAATCAGGAAGAATCACACGCTGTTCACGATTAGAGAGACAATTTTTGAGTAAGGAAAGAAATTTCTCATGTATATTAAACCTATCGGATAATTTATAGAGAAGCATATTGATATTTACTCTGTCCAAAGTTTTGGAAAAGTCTTAAGAGAGAATCATGCTTTCCGACAACATGGAGTACTTGTAGCATTACATTAATAGTGGGTAAGAGAGAATGAGCAGCGTTACGGAGAAAGATTGAATTTATGTTATCAGGTGCTACAGACCGATGATTTGAGAGGGAACCACGGAGGGACTTGATTTCGTCAGGAGTAGTGATGATTGAAGTCAAGGCATGAGGACAGACTGGCCGAAGATCAGGCAGAGTACGTCGAGGTGGTTTAGTGGAAAAAACTGTAAAGAAATAATCACTGAAGAGTTCGGCTTTGTGTTCGCCAGAGGCAAGTACCATACAGAATTCCTTATCTCCTTAGGAATACGTGAGTGTTGCCTTCTTGCATTTACCAGAGACAAAAACTTTCTAGGATTTGCAGTTATTTCTTCTGAGATATTAAATATTTGCGTCTGAATAATTGTTTAGTATGTCGCCTAATTTGACTAAAGGAATTATGGGTGTGTTCGTTGGAAAATTGTTTTCAGAGAGACCATACACGTCCGCCGCGAATTACATGACATGAACTTACGGGGTCGTGTTGCACGGGCCAAACCTCTCATCAGGGACCAGAACGCTTTAGCACGCCGCAAATGGTGCCGCGACCATGCAACTTGGACCGTTGACGACTGGAAACGTGTGGTATGGTCGGATGAGTCACCATTCACCCTATTCCAAGCCACGGGCCGTGTTTATGTGTGGAGAACGCCCAAAGAAGCGTATGATCTGCAGTGTCTCCGCCCAACTGTGAAACATGGCGGCGGCACGGTGATGCTGTGGGCCGCAATATCATGGTTTTCATTGGGTCCTGTGGTCACACTTCGCGGACGCATCACTGCCAACGATTATGTCGCAATTTTAGGAGACCACTTGCATCCTATGGTCCGGATGTTGTTCCCGGACAATGACGCCATATTCCAGGATGATAATGCACCCATTCACACAGCTGGAGTTGTTGCAGCGTGGTTTGAGGAACATCGGGATGAAGTTCAACACCTCCCCTGGCCCGCCCAATCCCCAGATCTCAACATAATTGAACATCTGTGGTACATCTTGGAAACACGACTCCGGCGACGATTTCCACCTCCATCCTCTCTCACAGAACTGGCCGATGCCCTGCACGAGGAATGGTGTAATATTCCACTTGCTACCATTCACGACCTCTATGCCTCCATCCCACGTCGCATCAAGGCTGTTCTGAAGGCGAAAGGTGGCCCGACACCATATTAATCTGGTAAGTTGCACTTTCGTTCAGGTGTTTCCATTATTCTGATAAGCATCTGTATATATATATATCAGCCTCCCACACACATATATACAAACATACACACTTATTCCATGTCTTCCAATTTCTCTTCTTTCGAGGTTATATTTGTGGAAAACAACATTGCACTATTCTTCTATCTTTCGCTTCATTTAGTCGTTTATTCTAATATAACTTTCACTCGCTTTGCTTCACTGGGGGCTCTACGCCCTAGGCCCCCGTGGGGGTTCATCCCCATAGGGGAGGTTTGCCTCATTTATTTAACGCTCTGTCTTTAACACTGTCTGTACCACTCAAGTGTGGTAAAGTGTACGCTATGGCTAGGTTTTCATTCTCATTTTCAAGTCACTCATTGATGATGTGTTTAATCTCATGGAAATTTGGATTTTCCCACGCGTTTTGTAATTTTCGTCATAGGAATTGCTTGATGATGTTACCTGTATTGTCCTGCTTTGGAGGCTTTTTTTCTACTTTCTAGTGATCCTTTGTTCCTTTGGACTGTAAACTTCGACTTGATTGCTAGAACGCTTCCATTAGGCTTTTCTTCCGTTTTAACTGCGTTACACTCAGAATCTAATGAAGATTCCTGTACATGTTCCTTTTCCTCCGGAACCGAAGCAATCTTATCTAACCCCATAGGTACTATATTACTTTCTGTTATCACTATCTTATGTGACTACGTCTGGCGATGCTTATTCTTCCACTACAGTGTCAGGTATTACTAATGTTCTTAATCTCTTCTCGATGCATATTTAGTCTTAACAGATCTTGTTTCGCGTAATCTTGAGTCGGTTGTTGCTCTACTGTTATAACTGAAACTGCGTCTGTTTTTTCTTGTCTCTTTACATCTATAACTGTTACAACTCCTGTTTTATGATCAGACACACATTCTGGAATCGACACGAAACCGTTATCGTCATCTTCACACATTTGTGTTAACGAAACACTTCGTAGATTGGAAGTTAAACATATATCCGACCTACAATCGTTATTATTAGACTGCTGATCCGTTAACGGTTTCCGCTCTGCTAATAGACGTTGCGCTCTCAACACACGACTCTAAACCTTATGTAACAATATTGAGTCTTCTTTACTACGGTCTAAAATAGTCCCCATCGGATTGATTCTTCCATCAAATAATCCATGTGAAAATATACCGCCGAAATATAATTTAATAACATTGTCTTGACCGATATGTAATGCTGACATGTATGCTTTTAATTCATTAATTAAATGTCCTTGTCGATACCAATCATCACCTAACTTTTTCATCTTATTTGGTACTGTCATATCGCATGTCATTGTCATTACTGCGTTCTAATGTTAGTTCTGTATTAGATATTTGGTGATTAGCTTGCGTGGCTTGTTCTTCTGAAACGTTTTCTACCAAAGAATAGTCTTGTTGACTAGAATATTGCTTGCCATTTTTCATAATACTCTCTTGATTTAATCTAGAGTTTATGATGTCTACGTAATTTTTCAAGGAACTTATTTACTTATCAATATACCTCTTAAACTGGTCATATGTCGTAGCTTTGGATTTACGAATATTGCTTTGATTATCTGGATAACATTTTGCCTGATTACAACTGTAATCTTGCTTAAAGTAGTTGAATATTGTATCAAAAATAAAGGAAGGAAAATCGTTCGAAGTTGTAATTTTACTAACCCAATCTGGACGCAACCTATTTAGAAAGTCTCTACCTATCACCTGATGTGGTAAGGAACCATGTATTATTTTAAAAGGTATATAAATTAAGTGACCTTGAAGTTGAGTATGCACCCACAATTCGCCAATGACTGGTAATGTAGAGCCATTAATTAACACAATATTGCTGGAGATTGGGTTTATATATGAATCTATGCTTATCGTTTGAGCTAATTGTAACGATAACATATTATCCATTGCTCCGGAATCTATTCGAAATGGAACTGTATATGTTCCGATTCTTAACTCTAAATCAGGTTAAACTTGCTGGGCTATAGTATCATAGTTCATTGGTATTCCTAAGATATCATTCAAATAATTCACATCTAGCTGATTAAATAAATGTTCATCTTTTGTTAATTGCAAGGCTTGTGATGAACAAAATCTTTGTGTGACTCCTTTATTTCACAATAGGAACTATTACGGTAGTGGCCTTTATTGTGGCATGCATGACAGTACTCATACATTTTCCATATTGGTGTCGATACGTGCACCGAGGATAAGTGATTATTTTAGCCTTGTTATCATATGAAGTTCTGGAATTGTTATCAGTCTGACGTGTTTCATTTTAAGTTATTGTATGTATATATTCTGGGTTAGACATATTGCCCTTCATCGCGTCCACTTCAGACCTTACTTGTTCAACAATTGATGCAAACTGCACAGCTCTGTCGCACGTTAGTTTTATCTCTGAAAGTACGCGCTTTCTTACTCCATCTCTAATACTTAATACACATTGATCACGGAGCATTATAGTTGAAAAATCACCGCAATCACACCTCATTCCTTGCTTTTTTAGTCTAGGAACGTATTGTATAGTTTCAAATTCATGTTGTTTTAGCACATGAAAACGTTAGCGTTCTACTATTTCTGAATGCTTTGCTTCAAACAGAGATGTTAACTTTAGTTTGACCTGACTACGTCAAATTAGATGATGGCTCGGGTAAGCAAGCATTTTAAAGTACATTATATGATTTAGATCCCATAATAGCATACAGTAAATTCAATTGTTGATCTTCAGCGACTTTGAACGCGCTACAATGGTGTTCAAACCTTTCCAGATATGTATCAATATTAGGATCTTGCACATCAATTGCTTCATATTGCGCTCCCGGTCCAAACATCTCGCTACCAGCCTGTGCCAATAGCTACATTGAAGAATTTATATCTACTAAAATGTATTAGTTCCTTAAACCTCAGATTACGAGAGTAAAGCCAATATATTAGGTAAAGAGCACATTCAACCATTTATTAACATGCAATAACCTGGACAACAATATCATCCATGAAGGTCCCAACTTCTGTACATAAAATGTTGTTACACAGCATACTAAAGTAAAGCCACATTACCTCCAAATAACTAAATATTGTTAATTACATAAAATAAGCATCACGCGATTAGTATACCAAAGCTTAAAATATTTCTTCGACATTTTACATCAAAGCCCTATGAAAACACTCTTATACCATTCGTAGCCATAAACAACAGAATAATAATAACTTCTTTTTCTACATTCATTAAATGAATCTGCGCGGATATTCATATCTTCATTCTTTTTCTACATTCATTAAATGAATCTGCGCGGATACTCATATCTTCACTGCAACACTAGCAAACGGAAACAGGCTACTGTGGCAGAAAGAATCAAAATTAAAATTATTGTAGACTTCGTGAAAGAAACCCCCTCAACAAAGGAGTAGACGACGGACAGAAACAGCACAACAGTCAACAGTCCTGCCACGGTCGCCACTTAAAAGAAACCACCCTGCCAAAGGAATGGGAGCAGACGCTGGAAACAGAGCAGCACAAGACTGCAAAACATTTGAAAATACAATTCCGGTCACGCACCCGTGAAGCCTCGCCACACTTCACTACCCTAACGAAGGGTAAAACAGGAAATGTGAAACTTCACATTCTAACAGGTCAATGGGTAAAACTCGTAAGGAGCCATCAACAATGACACGCAACTGGAAACCGACAACCTGAACCTTCTCAATCAAGATCACACTAGAGCTAAGACACAGTTTCACCACCCTGGATCATCACCCACCGCCATGCATTTGACGAATATAATAACTCAAGGCACCAGACTGGTACTGCAGAAAGCATTACACTAAAGAACATTTAAGCACAGGAGAAAACCCGTAGGTAAGCACGTGATTATTAAGAAATATAATTATTCATGCCACGAAGGCTCGCCTGAGCTCCACAGCCAACGAAGAAGCTCAAAGAAGACGTACGTTTAAGACGAAGGAAAAAGGGGTGAGAGGGGAGAAAAGATTCCCCAATCCACCAGAAAAGAGATAACTTTGATAGCAACCCATCTCGAAGTACAGAAAAGGTGTTTGAGTAGCGCGTACCTCCAATACACAGTCACCAGACTGGAGGTGACAAACTAAAGTTTATTCATAAGCACTCATAAGAGCACAGAGCTTAAGACTTGCAATCAATCATAAACCATATGACACGTAGACATCGAATGAAACTATTAAACATACATACACGTATACTACAGTAGAACCTGTAGCGGTAGCTTACACCAGTGACATTCGTTGTATTCTGACAGAAAGAGAAGGTGAAAGAGAAACGAAAGTTCTAGAAACTACCTATCTGCCAGAAGACGATACTGTCACTTGGGTCTGCAAGGTCACTATGGCAAATATATGAAACATCAGCAGCGCGAATCAAACCCTTTCATAAATAGACATTAAACAAAAGTAAAAAACGCTAATCAATTTAGACTGACTGAATTACGTGCATTCATTTTAACGTAAAACAAATTATGGTTCCTAACATCGCTTGCATTGGACATAGTGACTGCAATCAAAATATAAAACTTTCGTGCAAGTTCGTCCCTTGTTCATAAACTTAAATGTTCAACTACTTCCTACATGCTAAAATTTTCAAATGAAAGTTAGTAAACCCTTTTTGGTTACTGTTAATTTCCATAAAAAAGAAATTTAACTTCAAGCAAATTCAGAGTAACATTTGAGCCAGGTTCTGTTATACAAAATTTACTCTGGAGGAAAAAAATCGTTTCTGGGAAAGTCTGAACAGTACATAGGTAAAGAAAATGATTCCCGACAGATCGTGACTTCCATTTGGAAAAAAATATATATATATATATTTCTGTTTCAATAATTTCAGTCCAAAGAAATATATCTGTACATTCGAACTTGCATTTAACAGAACATGTTTGCACGTAACAATTCGAGTCCAAAGTCATAATTACAACTATGACAGAAGCCAAACTGTTAGTTCCAAATATTTATGATTCACTGCATATTTTTGATAAACATATTTTGTATAATTTCAGGTTGTAACAAGAAAGTCGAATCCTAACAATTCCAAAACATTGAAGGTAAAAATACAATCGACGTTGGGCCACTTCCATTTAATGCGCACTTTTTTAGAATACATAAAAACAACCAGAATTTCAAGTACAAAGCAGATAGAGTGAAGCTCCATGCGTACAAAATCTATTACCACAGAGACAATTTCAATTTATGTTATTGTGGCCTTAAAACCTTTTAATGCATTTAATTCCAAGTGAGTGATCATGTCGGTTATATTGATATTTGGGACAAAATTTCACTTAGTCGAAGTTTGAAAGAGAAGCGAACGCAACCTACCACTAAGCGCACGTATTAAACGTATACCGAACTTGAAGCGACAATGAGTTTTTATTAAAAATTAATATATTACTATAGAAGTATAGAAGATATATTACTATAATAATAACATCACAGAACGCAAATTCGAGTGAAAATTCATAACGATAAAATTTTGAGGGAGAATTTAGTTACCAGATCAAAGCTATTGCATAGCCCAGCATTTGGAACATATAGTCAGCCCATGTTCGCTGTAACCAGATTTAGCCTTGCATATTGTAAATTACACTTTGTACTTTCAAAATCAAAACAAAATAATTATACATCTCGAACAGTACAAAAACGTAAAAACCGGAAGAAAAGTTTAATGAAATTTTGTGTCTCAAATGTCCAAACTGCAAGAATTTAATTTTCAGGAAAACTCAAAATGTCTTCTTTCACTTAGATATCGAAACATCACGCAAGATGAAACGAAACTTGTTCCAAAATTTTGAATTAAAATTCCCTGCTAACCTGGTACCGGCCAAGACGGCTTTATAAGTTTTCATTAAGGTACATTCTCACATTACCTGCCAGACAACTGAGGGGTCATTATGACGAATATATTTAATAATTTTCATAATTTGTTAATTACGGAGCTCAGCTGCCTCTCCTTAAGAACGTCTTCTTGGTAATACCTAACACACCCCTTTTCACTCAGAGGTGACAAACGAAATGCGCAATCAAAAACAAACAATACTGTCAGGTCATGACTCCAGACAAGCTACCTATTCTCACATTTACGTGCACAAACAAAGGTCAAGTTACCAAAAGTTCAAATGTGCAAAAAATCAAAATATTAAATAAGTTTATATAAATTTAATAAATATTAAAGAACAAGGCGGGAAGATTCTGCCAATAGCAAATAACTACATATTTAAGATGAATCTTTGTTTCTCATCCAATGACAACGGATAACACTGTTTACGCAATGAGAAGATCTGTAATAAGCGAAAGATGCTACAAAAATAATTCGGGAAGAAAGAAACCTTGCGCCAGAATAAAGCAAACTCAAGAAAGCGATAACAAACACCTCTGATCGAAAAAGAATTCGTGATGGTCAAAAGAGTATTAGCAATCAGGAGATCAACACAGTAAAAATCTTTCCTCTGAAGATCGACGTAAATAAAACGAAACTGACCGGAAGAAAATATCATGGAACGGAGTTTCAAGACAGTTACATTCGCCGAAACTGTACCAGCAAATACTATGTGCTATGCAATTTTGATCGAGGTGTCATTCTTACACAATGTGAAAAATAGAACAGTTAACAGTTTTAGAACAGGGGAAGTTATCATAGACGTGAAGATGCTCGGTGTAAGTTGCCGTAATACTGCTTAGTTATCTTGGAACAGTTCACAGACCTGAAGGAAATTATGCATCACAACTGAATTTGCCTGGATGTAACACCAATTGCAAATCCTTTACTGCATGATATCATACTTAGCTTTCATTGCATTTTACACACTTACTAGTCATGCTGTTCTTCCTTAGTGCATGTCTCCAATGGAGTGACTATACTTACACTGCTAGCATAGTGACAAATGTTTGTATGCCACCTGCTTAACATTCCTTACAGCACTAGTAACAAACAATATTATCAACTTACATTACGGTGGTATTAGCACTGTCAGCTAAAATAAATTATAATCCGTTTAGCTACAAATTTCACAGACAATGGCAATATTACCTTTATATCCCCAGGGAACTGTGTGTATCTTAGTCTAAAAATTTTCTCTTATCATCATGTGAGTTTAGTACAACCTTATTTACAGAAACTGTACTTAATTAATGCTGTTTTTAATATTTCCATTTGGGTTTTTCAAAGGACTGTGTGACCTAATAGGCAGTCTTTATAATCTTCAAAGATAATTTCTCTCTGCACAACATTTTTCCAATACCTTTAATCTTTTTTCTACTTCTTGCTCTTTTGCTGTTTTACGCAAACATTTTGAATCGCAACCCAGCAAATCCGCTAATGGGTATACCTTTCAACTCATCTTTCATTTTACTCAGTACCTTCTTGTTCTATAATGGGATATTATACTGATTGGATTGAGGATATTCTTAAGTATCGAAATGTTCCTGCATGTCTTTCATATCCTCATACACATTATCAGTTTTAATGTAATAATTGAAGGTGTCAGTGTCTTTATAGACGATAGTTATTGCCATAGCGTTTCTTCATAACGTTATAGTGAAAGTCGTACACTGCCAACTTTGACAATTCTAACACTGCTGCCCCAACATAAATAAGCTCGTTCAAGGTTACGTTTTTCGTCAACATGTGAAATAACAAACTATTCGTCTAACTTAATCCATGTTTTAAATTGTTGTGCAACCAGTTTGTTACGTTTTACATTGTTGCTCATAAGCCGTACATCAATTCGGTTTCGAACATTTTCTATCATTTTACCGTACACACTGTTATTGAGTAGCTTGTAAAAGCTTTCTCAAAATCAGCTGTTGCCTGTGTACGGAGATGTGTGGTTTTTTATATATACATAAGGTGCGAGCTAGCCTTTTATCTTGTTGAAACCATAAAATTCGATGTACTTCTTGTAAGACCATGATTTAAGTAAAACTGCAGCAGTCGATAATGCACAATATAGTTATTCCTTAATTTTAAGGTAAGCAATAATTTATTTTGTTTTCCAGTAAGTGGTACTTCATTAACATGAGAAAAAGGAAAATTATCATGATCATGAGGCTTCTGGATAAATTAAGTCTACTTTCGCAAACAATCCAATCTATTGGTCAGTTTAAAATTTTGTCTACCTTATTCCATTCTTTTACATTCTGTTCCCACTTGAATTCACCCTGTGGTAAAAAGTCACTTATCGCAGGCCCATATAAATTATTCATACCATCTACAATATGTAAGGTATTTCCTTTTCGGGATGTAAGGTATTTCCTCCGCTAAGAAGTGGTTGTTAGCTTTAGCGTATCTCACTATGGACTGTGCAAATACCCCATCGAATGGACTTCCCTAAAAACAGATACATATTAGTATCAGAGAGAAGCTCAGTTTAACATTTGTTAGGTGGAGCAAAGCTTGCCACGACAATCTCGGACATGTGTAACATCCTGCAGGATCTGTGTATATACATGTTCTACAGAAATTGTGTAGAACATCTGCAGTAAAAAGGACATCAAATGTTAAATAGTGATCACGAAAATCACCAAGTGTTCCACACTTAAAGGTTTCCCAAACTGTTTGCGCATAGCTACAATCCTGATCAGAACAATTACTACCATTCAACATGCTATAAAAAACGTCATTGGGTGGTAGTTGCTTGTCCTCAAATTTATCGATATCAGTTATGTACTCATACGGAAATACACATTTGCGAGTAACTAAGGACAACGTATCATCATTATCACCGAAATAGCTTTTGGTGTACATAAATTGATCACGTTGTAGCTTAGACACTAATTCCTCAAGACTATATGGCAAGAATCTGAACAAGTCCAAAAATACAATAATAATTTGTATACATAAATGATCTGGAATAGGTGATATATTTCTCTTTTTGCAGAATAATGTTTATTCCACCTGGCATGCAGGCCAGTTTTTATGAACAAGTGTGAGTTATAACCGCTTAGATTATGGAAGAATACTGCAACAAAATACTTTTGCCACTGAATATATAATGTATATTACATTTGTGACACAATGACTTTATGTATCGCCCCGTCTATTAGTTATGGTGCAGCACCTTGCAATTTACTGATGTATACGGAGAGTTGCAAACAGGATCTTCTTGTTGAGTGATTATGTCTTATCCATTCCTCAGCGTTTAATGGTTGTATTTCAATTTTTCTGTTTAAAGTACGAAGCTTATTTTCCATTTTATGCAGAAAGGTTTCTGCTACATTCTTTCCACGATATATCATGATTCATTGTTCGCCCAGTATACAATGTACCCTAAACTACACTCCTCATGCTTATGAATTTGTGTTGAAACTGCATTCTTGTTTATATGTTGATGTGAATACGGTTTCAATATTGATTCCAAGTCAACAACAATTACAACATCCGTCGGCAATAACCATTTTAGCTGATTGAACTTGATTACATTACCAGGTTCCGGTACATGTGACCCATGTTGTTACATGATCTTTACACAATTCTAGATGCTCGTCTAGTTTTAATTTGCTGTTAAAATGTAGCAAACAATGCTCAAAAAATTTTAACTGGTGGGGTGAAAAGGTTTTGATCTAACAGTAATGAGCTTGAAAGTTCTCAGTAAGATATAGCAAGGCAATATGATTTCCCTTAGACATGATGTCTGAAAGGTGTTGGTGCAGAAATCGCCGGTATTTATTTATATACATGATCCGAATGTAAAACAAACCTTATGGAAGTAAGCTCTGTGAGTTCTAAAATATATAAGGGCTTTTCAGACAAGATGTAAGCCTTAAAGTTTTACGCTAAAATACAATGTAAAGGCAACCATGTTACGGACAGCTGAGAAGTTAATTAGTATGAAGGGTATTAATGCAGAAATCGTTGGTATGTATTAATATACACGATTCGAATTTTAAAACACTTGTGGAAGTAAGTTTTGTAGGACACAACTGTTACAGACGTGTTTTCACACTGAGCATCAAACATCAAACATCAAACGGGCTCCATAGGGGAAGGTTTGTCTTATATAGCTCAATACGGGAAATTTTCATGACATCATGAATTCTGAGAACTTAAGCTTTTCCAGGAAATGGTGAGTGGTGGGTTTTTCCAGGAATTGAATGATGTCATTAAACACTCATCCTCCGATGGAAATTTCCATGACATCGTGAATTCTAAGGTTTTCCACGAATGATTGGTTTTGTTATGACTTCAATAATCTAGGTAATGATTTGTGGGTGGAAGGTGCGAGGACTCTTGTTGCAGCAAAAAATACATATTACAATGTAATAAAATGTGGTGTGGGTACACTGAGTTCTACGAAATATATTAATAGTTCTTGAGGTATTTCTATCTGAACCCAGAAATTTTTTTGTAACTTGGCGGTAGACTTTTGAAACCTTGAAACCACATAATTAAGCGCTGCCTCCCTGCATACGCGATACCTACCACTTAAAAATCATACGTAAATTCCTCCCTTCTGACATACTGCCTTGTATCATAGATGTTACTTCGTTGTATACTAACATTTCTCATGCACATGACTAAGCAGCTCTGGAATTCTTCCTTAATCAAAGACCCAAACCTCATACTCAGCTTTCCTCCTTAACCTGACCAACCTAGTTCTAACATATAACAACTTCACCTTCAAACACTACCTTCAGATTCGAGGAACAGCCACAAGCACGAAAATGCTCGTGCCATGTGCACCCACTTATGCCAATCTGTTAAAGGGCAAGCTCGAACATGATTTCCTGCATATCCAACCTTTGACCCCACTACTTAGAATCCGCTTCTTGGACGATGTCATGATGTTATGGGCTCATGGTGAAATCAGTCTCAACACATTCCTAAAACAGCTGAACCAATTCCGTGTTGTCCAGTGCACTTGGTCCGTTTCTAACAAAAGAGTCACATTCCTTGACATGAACATCACTTTAGAAAACAACAGCCTCACTACTTCTTTTCACATAAAACCTACCAGCCATATGCAGTATTTACACTACTCAAGTTCCCATCCCTACCACACCAAGAAAACGATTACTTTCTCCCTTGTCCTCAGAAGAAAATGCCTGAATTCCACCACCTCTGCTACTGAAACTTACAACTAACGCCCCCAGGAGTCTCTAGTCGACCGAGGCTAACTACCTAACCTTCTAACCAAACAGATTTGTCGTGCATCCTCACCCATCAACCCACTCAAACCTCCAACACCAATCCCAACCACTGGCTCTAATAACCCTATTTCATCCTAAACCAACCAAGATCAAATCATCTCTACAATCTCATTTCCACATTCTCCAATTAGACCCAGACAAAAAATCAGTATTTTCCACCGAACCTAGATTAGTTCTTCAGCATCCCGCTAATCTTAGAAACATCTTGTCCGAACAAATCCTTATTCACCACCACCCCACGGCGCCCACATATGAAAAGAACCAGATGTACGACCTGCTCCATTTTCACACTTCTCCCACAGCCACTTCATTTGCTAGTGACCGGTACACCCTGAAGCCCAAGAGTACATACACCTCTAAAGTAACACACATCCTAACTTGCAAATCCTGTGATGCCTTTCATCTGGCTGAAACCGGTGGGCCTCTTAGCATTCGTCTTAATAACCATCGCCACATTTGAACTATTAACAAACATGAGTTTTGCTTATGCTCAGCATCGTTCCCAAACATTCAAGAAAAAGAGGATATTTCATCAAATTCAGAGCTCTACTATATACTGTGAATGACTTCCGCCATTCACATATAGTACAAAATGCTCTTATTCTGAAAAGGTACTTTGTTTCATTGACGAAATGCACATACATTCCTCGTATTACGGCCCTCTAGGGCCTATTACGTTTTTGGTAAATTTTGTATTTATACTGGTTTTATCACAAAATGCATTTAGAAGTTACTCTGATAAGGCTTACATCAGACTACTACGAAGGCGTAACGTTCGTAATTTTACTTTATTACGGCCCTATATTATAGTTTTCGGAAATTTTATTGAATTTTTGTGTGTAATTTTTCCAAATAAACATTTTTGCTATCTACATAAAAATTCATATTCGGAATCGTTTTAGCGCAAATGGCGTTTGCTACTCTGACGCGAAAGTTCCACAGGTTCGTAAATTCGAACCCCCGCAGAAACTGTACTAGTTACGGGTCGAGAATAAAAACTAACAGAGATTGTTACATGTATCTAACTCTAACAGCCTACCAAGTTTCAATTTTTTTTAAGCATGCTTTTTTGAGAAAATGGCGCTTGAAATACCTCAATTTCCTATATTTCACCCCCTTTGCAAGTCGAATACTGAAAACGTAAGACGTGAACCGTTCTTTATGAACTTCGGTATGTCTTTTGTACAATCAACACGAAAAAGCAAAAAAATTACGTTCCTAACCACGAAAAAAAGTACTTCAAAAATTGCAATTTTCGTGAAAACCGCTATTTTGAAATATCGAGTTCTCGTTGGTGTGATGTCATATGTAGACAATTCTTACGTCATTTCATTAAGAAATAACTATATTACAATGTGAAAGCAAGCTCATGCTCTTACCTTTTACGTGGTGCCTGATATTTGTCCTGAAAGTGGCTAGAAACACAAAATTACCAACAATGCGAAATTTAGGGTAAAACTTGGCAACCCTGCAACTCCTTTGGACATTTTTTAGGGCAAAACAAAAGTTGTTGTGGTACTTCTATCTGGTTCAGCTACCCATAACAATAATTTGAACAAAATCTGTGACTATGAGGGTACAATTTCTCTTTTTTCTGCATGGATTGGGATGGAACTAGCCTTATAGGCAATGGAACATAAAATTAGCAGATATTAGAGCATTTTCGACCTTTTCCGCAGAAAACTCAAATCACCGCTAAAGCTTATATTTCGCAATTTGAGCGAGAAGCAGAAATCGTTGAAACAGGGTGGCCACTCTCAAAGAGTTCTGAAATCCCGGTTTTTCAAGGCTATACTAGATGAATTCCCGTTTAATATAACACGAATATTTTGCAAAAGAGGCGAAATTTTAGCGTATTATTAATATTTAGTTTCCAAAAAGAAAAAAACGATTTATATAAGTAATATGTTGATGAAATAACGTACTTGCAACTAAAATTGAAGGTATCAGAAGTCTCCATACTTATATAGGAATTGAGTTCAGAATAGTATTCAGACCTTCCAAAAAATGCTCGCTGATTGGGTCAAACGCATTCACATGTGCATTTCACAGAAATGGAATCATGTATAATACATTCTGTAATCCCATAGGTCTTCAAGGATGTTTTATGTATGGAGACTTCTGATTCATCCTGTAAGTATTGAATACAAATTTTCCTAATTTACAATACAAAATTATGCTATTGAAAGAAATTATATATTCTTACCTGTTTTCATTAAATGAAAACTTCCCGATATCTTATACTTATCCCGATACTTGTCTTCCCGATAAGTGCATTGATTTTTTCTTCCAGAGCAGCTTCTTTTCTTGCCTCAGCAATTACCTTTGCCTTCCAAATCCAGTCTTTCTCGCCTTATACGTTTTCTCTCTCTTTCCGTCTTTTCTTTTTCACTCAAATCCTTCGCCTTTTCCTTCAAATGATCAGTATACCGAGCATGTACATTTCTGCCCGCATGTATCATATCTTTGCTAATTTTAATCGTCCCAATCCACCTGATGCACTCACACCATCATACACTTGTCTTATGTCAATAAGGCTCTCCTCTTTTTATGATTCTTAATGCATTCAGAGTTCACAGAAAATCGTCTCTCTACTGATGCATTTCCGCAGTATCAAAATACATTGTATAAAATCATTGAGTTCTCGTACATTGTCCTCACTGAATACGCTAAGAAGTTCAACACAAAATGCATCCAGACGCTTCTCTTTTCTTCTAAATGTTTTGCACTGGTTAATTGAGGTGACGAAAATACCTTCCGATATTGTCCCATAATGGTATCTGCTTTGCTTCCCGTAAACCATCGTTTAGCTACCATCTCCTCCAATGATAATGTTAAACGCTGTTCTGCTAGTGTCAGGAAGCGCAGGATCGAAACACGAAATAGCTCGAGTAAGTTTGTATTTCAATGGTGACGTATCCATTATTTTATTAATCATCGCTGCGATAGCTTCTCTGCACGTTTGTCGCAGTGTTAGCTTGTCTATATCCGTTATTTCCTTGATTCCACGCATGGCATCCCTAGTTGTAAAGCCTATGTCTACATTTTTAGCAGGAAGAAGATTGTTTGGATCTGATATATCTATTTTTTGTACATATGCACCTGCCTTATTAAGGACATCATCCTTCACTATATTTTCCATTAATCTTTGTACGAGAGAAGTGAGTTCTTCATGCAAAAAGATCCTATGGGTTGGTCTGTTTGAAATTCCGACAGAAATGGTTCCACTATTGAAGTAATAGCTGAGAAAAATGCTAATTTTGGTGATAGCATTTTGTCCTGCAATTTCTTCTCTACAACTGAGAACATGGTCGAGTTAGGTGTTTTCTTGTCCTCAATATATATATTTTTTAAATGAGGCAACATTAATAACGCTCGTGATACAACGTCACTGTTTTCTAGCCATCTAACAGCACAAAACTTCTTTGGGAAAATATCAGATCCAGTGTAATAAGTGTAGTCCGACCTTCGAGTTGGCGAGTCTTTGAATAAATAATACAAGGCACGTAAAAACTCCACTAAGCCCCAATCTGTCTTCTGCATGCCTGTTTTGAACGCCCCATTAACTACATGAAGACCGCAACTACCAATACTTAACAACACTGGACTTCCGGCGTATGTTGCAGTTCAAGTTGCAAATCTGACAATAGTTTAAAATTGACACTTCCATAGACACCTGAATGAGTTTTTTTAAAATGTCCGAAGATAAAGCTTCACTGATACTGTTCAACAAATCTGACGCTGTTGAGTGCCCGAGAAAAACAGATGTAAAGTATCTTGTTGTGACAAGAGATTTATTTGGATTCAGAAATCGTACATGTAAATCCATTTGTTGCCTCTGAGAAACTTTATTCAATGATTCGTCGAAACAGATTACAAGGTAAGTGCAGTCTTTTAATAACCTCTGAAGCTCTCGTTGGAAATAGGGCGCTAATCCAAACACTACTGTGTACCCCACTTTAGTTCGATGCAACTGCAATTTTGTTGCAATATCACTGTCAGAAAACATCAATTTAAATGTTGATGCACAACGCTCAGCTTCTCGAAAGGACATATGGTTCATCACAATTTGTAAAAACCAAAGGACCTCAGCTTTAGTAACTGAATCTGCTAATAGGTAACGTTTAATCGTCGGTTTAGAAGTAGAATCAATACCGCCTGACTGACAAGAAAAAGATGTGTCATTGTCAGTCGAAGATGCAGAAGTAGACGCTTGACAATGATTGTTGGATGAACTCTGCTGACTATTAGTATCGGGCGATTTTTTTTTAAAAAAATCCAATTTCCAAGCACTTTTCTGGTCCTTTACCATTAGCAGTGTTTTACTGATTTAGCATGACTTTTAAGGGCAGTCTTTCTCATGCTAGCAATGTTTATATAAGTTTTACACAACACACAAAACGCAGATGTTTTCGATATAGGATCTATCTTAACCCATGGAAATTCTAAAGTATAGGAGTGCTGATAGGTAGTGATGCTGGGCTTAGAATACGACATACTTCCGCCTAAAAGTAAACGATATGAGAAACATAATTAGAATGATTACCAAGCCAAACATTCAGAAATCAGAGAAGATGGCGTAAGATTGACAGGATGGGAGATATCGCACTTTCTGTAGACATATGAAATAAAAACATAGGGGAGTAGATGACTGACCGCTCTAATGATTTAAAAAACTATTCCACTGAGTATTATTTGCTGGCTCACATCTGCGAAATATTTGAGTGGCGGATCGCCGATATATAATTTCAATTTTTTTTACAGCAAAACGTAATGAGCACGTCAGTTGGAGTTCAGTCACATACAAATAACCTGTAACGAATAACGCAAATTTCATTAAAATCGGTGATGCGTACCTTTTTGACTCCACACCCAAATACAAAACGAAACAAAACCTGATTGTACCTAACTTGTGCATCCGGTGACAAGGGTAACAATAACTGGTCCACCATGTCCACCTATTAATTTCAGAATTTTCTTATCTACAAAGGTCAATGTACATTACCCTTCACAAGGGAGGCAATCTTCTTACTTTAATTCTCGTTGTATTTATTTTTTTAATTTCTCCATACTATTCTGAGAGTAACTCAACTGAAACCTGCTATTCCGTCTTAGTAGCCATAGTTCCAGGTATACTCAGCATAGATATACAATTGAATAATTCATTTACATCAAAATATAACAAATATTTCATATTATATCGCCTTTTTTGTATCGTCGATGCAAAAACTAATACTGTGATTTAAATAATTATTTTACTTACCAATTAAATTCGAAAAGATGCAAAATATTCAACGTAATATATGGAAAGGTGTTTACACAACCATCCAAACAATGGAAACAAAACGCTATTTTTCCAACACGCGCGTAATCACATAGGATACGTTCGCAAACTCAACGCAGAAGAGGATTATACCATATGCCCCCACTGTAATCGCTAGCAGATAGCTTTTGCTGCTAGCTCCTCTGGTGGCAGCCCAAGAAAACTGTCAATGTGGAAATGTGCAGCCTCCATTGAGGAGCTCAAGTGAGCTAACATGCTGGCGCGCTCCATATAGTAATACACCATCTGAGGGAGTATGAAAGTTGAAGCCAATTGTTCCAGCTAGGGTAAACTACTGTAATTTTGGCCGTCCGCGTGGTTTTTTTAAAAGAAATTAATATCTATATCGACCTCACCCCATTAGAGTTGTTCTTGCCTTGTTTAATCCTTCGTTGATGGCATTTTCATGATTTTCTGTTTTCCTGGTACTTTCGCGAAATTCCCAGCTTATACCCGGTGTGACCACCCTGTGAAATCCCAGAGAGTGAATTATTAAGTCATTCCTTTTGTTCTAAAAGGTTTTGCACTCCACTGGTTTCGGTCTAAGGAAACTAAATTTCATTCGTATGGGGAATTTCGTAACGCCTTTGTGATGTACTACCACTCAGACGGGATGGTGTACGCAAAACTGATGCGTTTACAAACCTTACCTTTCAACCCCAGATGGGTAATAGCATACAATTTTTTGATTGAAAAGTATAATCAGATGCGGGAATTAGATGAGCATATTCCTGAAATGCAATTGTGCAACTGCATTTCTACTTTGCTTTCGGCCATGTATCAACGACATCTGTAGACAGCTAAGATAAGAGGTCTCATCAATTTCCAGGAAGCACTCAGGAAATTAGAGTTAATACATGACAATATTGAAGGAAAGAAGACAGGTGGAATAGATCCAGGTTTAAATCCTGTGAAGAGATTCGAAGACCATAGAAGAACTGAGTTAGTGAATAAAGTAGACATGCAGCAGGAAACCCATCCTGTGCCGACACCAAGGAAAGAGGAAAACAATCAGTTTGAAACACCTAAAACTTCTGATACATCCGTAGAAACTAAAGGTAATCAGGAAAAGGGAACCATCAAGAAACCCAATTAGTGGTATCGTCGAAAAAAAAACCTACAGAACAGAAAACCAACAAATGATAGAGGTACCGATTCCGGAACGAATCATCCATAAGAGCAAGGGCAAAGTCACGAGGAACAAGGTGACACCCTTCCTACAAACAATTTAAAAAACTAGTCTGGAAACCTGAGGTGTGGGTGATGTGAGGGATGATGGTCAAGTACAGACGAGTAACCGTCATGATAAGAAATTGAATCCGAAGACCGTAGTATTGCCTCATTTAGTGGAAGGCAAATGGGCTGGACACCAATCTACGACGAATTGCATCATTTCACACCACTCAGGATGTGAGAAACTGGTGGAATGATGTTGCTCATCGGTTGATGGAAGCAAGTGTAGTTTTTCTGGTGCCGAAACCCGCGACAAACCAATAATCCAATCTCGCTACAGGAAGGTGTATACGAACGGGCCCACGTTCGGGTCGCCATTTGTAAGGTGTGAAATCAAAAGTTTCTATTCACGAGCTGATGCAGCAAAAGACCGATAATTTCAGTCTCATTTAGTAACGCAGCGCAGGTCCGAGGATGGATACGATGGACGAGTTAGAACGACTAGTGACGCATTAATGGTGGTTTGAAGTTTTTTACACGGAAAAGAAATACCGGCTTAAATACGAATGTAACCTTATTGAATGATGTGTGTGCTATGTAAATCAACAGGAGTGTGTGAGATTACCACTGACGAGGTCAGTTTGCACTTGACATTTCAATTAGGGTAATAGGTTATGTCCGACCAAGTACTGTGTTCGATTCCACCCCTTTCATGAACTGTGTGTGTTACGTTCATATTGGACTGAAACATCGTCAGTGGATTTCTGCAACGAGGAAACCGACAGATAATTGCAAAATTAAGTAGGTTAATTTCGATGCAAAGCAACAATCCGGTAAGTGAAACATTTATTTCATTTCCAGTTTCACCTAATATAGAAAAGTCGCACCGAACAATTCTGCTAAGAAGTGTAGCGGATTGAAGGATTTAATGTATCATTAACAGGGAACATTTATAGCATTCTTAATCAGCTTGACACTATTTAAGTTTATTATTTTGTAGCTTTACATACATCCCCACCATTGTAGTAGGAGAAATTCGCATTCATATGCATCGTATTAATAGAAAGAAACATAGCTAGTTGTGGGAGAGGAAGCTGTGAATTTCCAAGCACCAACAATAGAGTTATTTTTGTCGCTTAGCAACGGAGGATGAAAATTTTCGTCTTCTTCTTCTAATAGAAATTGAACATTTTATGACGTCATATTTCACTGAGTAGCTGTAAATTAGGTGTGACTCGTTTCCTGTGTCGATACTTAGTCAGTGTTGCTAAATCATAGTGGAATTTCACCATTGTAAAAGTAAAAAGAAGTTTGTGTGAACCTTTTATTGAACCTTTTAGTCGGCGTTATTGCAACTCGACGTAATTATGAGCAACGAACCAGTACAAGGCAGAAGCATCGTATTTTGCTAGTAATCTTCAAAAAGACTGTTATACATGTATACTTATACAAATCGCAAAACTTATTTGTCCGTACATACGAAGTAACGAGGTGAACCAAAGAAACTTTTCCTTGAATTTGGAATAAGATTTAATTTGTTTCCATATAATTTACCAAACAAACATTTTGCTACGTGTTTGACAGGAATGATTTAAATATCATCGCTGAATAATAATTGTGATGAACATTTTATCGCAATAACTACGGAACTGTATTGCACAACTGAAGATCTTATAAATATTTTACATTTGAAAGGTGATACGCAAATCAGATGTGTTTAAAAGGGATACCTTTCTGTACAAGTATTCAATCGTATTGTTGTGGATACAGGCAGGTCATGCACGAATTGAATATTTCGATAGTCAAGCATTGAAATAGCAAGTAACTTATCAGATCGTGTTCACACATTTTAGTCAGTGGAATTACGTACGTTCATCGTGCTGTGGCTATGAGAAAGTCATACGTAATAAATCACATTACTCGTATATGGCTTAGAAATCATACGACGTGGAAGGAAAGTTCAAGTTGACTTTATTTTAGAACAAACATTCTTCATTTTACATCAAAGTTATCGTGACAGATCATTATAAACTTTGTTCATTTTGTGTTATTGCTATAAAAATCACGTCCATTATTCTACTATTAGTATCGGAAAATATATATATATATATAGTATTTTATTAACGAGAGAATCATTTTCGTACATTTTCCTTAATTCTGAGAGTAGTATCTTAGTGATTTATGATCGTGTCGTCATATTTTTAGACTCGTTGGAACAGAAGATTGTACAGATGTTATCAAAACTTTTGAGGCATATCACATAACTCAAGAGATAAATCGACATATTTGCGTATGTAAGTGATAGGCAGATATAGTACTATTCGCAACGTACTTCTCGAGAGACTAATAGTTTTGACAGCAAACTCAATAGCTTAAACTTGAATATATTTCGATGTCTTTAGAGAGCACTCGAATCCCCATCTTTATCCAACTCCATGCCAGTCCTCATTATATTTCAAAAGCATTGCATTTTATCACATGTCAGTATTTACTCTACGCTGAGATAATAAAATAAGAATATCTAAGGAGCGTTTGATATTTGTGTGTGTTTTAGAATAAAGTGACGACTATTTTCTTTGTGTTGTTTCCATTGTCACAGTAAATTGGATATAGTCGAAATCGACAGCACGTTATACTTCAAAATCATACAGTATTAGCTTGATCACACGCAAATACCATGTATTTAAAAGAAATTAAGCCTTGAAAAAGACTGCTTTCATTTGATATTGCTCAATTAAGCCTTGAAAAAACTGTTCTCATTTGATATCGTCCAGTTTAGCCTTGATAAAGACTGTTTTAATTAGGTACTATTTAATTAAGTATTTGAAAAGACTGTGTTGCTAACGCAATATCAGAATAGTTGTCATGAAGTGTGGTCAACATATTTACTCAATGAGACAATCTTTGTAAGTTGTTTATATTTCAAGGAACTATAATATATTAGGATAATAATATTTCATATTCACTCAAAGAATTAACGCATGTGAAGTAGTAGTGAGATTATTTGTGTTACCAAAATATTGTCTCGGTTTTCATTTAATCATAATAAACAAATCAGACTGAATTTATTTATTTGTGTTACGTAAAATAATTGTTCGTAACATATCATTTAATCATTAAGGTCTCAGCTAATCAGCCAAGTGTAATTTGTGGATGTGCTAAGTAATATTCCCTGTATAGCATCTTTCCTAATATATAACAACAAGATTGTTGGTTCAGATATATTTGTATAATATATTACTGACCCACATTAGTGATCAATTTCCTAAGAATCAGCTATTTTATCGTTGTCAGGTTTTTTCCCTTACGTTGAGAAAAGAGAAAAATTATTATTTTGAACTTCTCACACCTGTTCGGTGTCTACACCTCGTAGGTCGATTGGCCACGTTTTAACTATTTCCTGCGGCCTTGTTATCCAGCCAGAAGCCACCGTTATAACTTATCTTATTTCATATAAAACGATAACAATCTAACACAGACGCAGTTTCTTTTAAATGTATCATATCTTCATTAAAACGATAAAAATTGTTATAAGACACAGTTTCTTTTGAACTGAAACAGTTTTGTGTTTAATTCGTTTAGCTTCTTCTTCAGCCAGCTCCAGTAGTTTCCTTTTTCCTTCTTCCAGGGCCCTAATTTCTTTCCTAGTGTTGTTAATTTTGTATCACTCTTTTTACACAGCATCGTCTGCATGTAAATTTTCAACAAAAAATGTATCCAATCTTTGAGTTTTCCATTCAAAATCAGTCAGTTTCTGCTGGAATTCCCTGTTTTCACAAATTTTACTTTATCCATTTCTGAGGGAGAAATCCAGTTCGTAGAAATGAATTCCTCTAAAGGTACAGTTACTCGACAATTGCTTAATACTGAATTAAACATGACTGATGGTGCCAAACATGTCGCTCCCTTTATCATTTTATTACGTAATTAGTTACGCAATTAGTTTTTACTAATTAGTTTTCAAATATAGCAATCAAGAAGTCCCGGCAATCACGTCTAAAGACATGAGATTTATGTCTTTCAAACCTTTACATGCTCCAAATCCTAAGTCAATATCCCTCATTGATAGTAAATTATCTTTATTCTAAATATCTACTGAAAGCATCTGTGCAGGATTTTAAAAGCTTATATAACTTCTCACTTCAGAAATCGCTTGCCAATATTTCTAATTATTGAATACATTCCAATGTACAAGAATAACGTCAAAAGTTTGTCCGTCTGAAAGAAAATTTAAAAAAAGAAGAAGAAATCCGTAGCCACCGACTGAAGAAACGACAATTTTGCAGGAAGCAAATAATATTTCACAAAAGAGTTCAAACGAAGAAGTTATTGATCTCAGGTGAGTTAGCTGAAACAGACTCAATATTCTTTTTCAAATAGGGTATAATATGTAACGCTCTTTCAATTACATTTATATTCTCAACCCATCTGATTCAACAAATTTTCAGACAAAATAAAGATGAACCCGTCACAGATGTATACTACGACCGTCTAGATGGGAATTCTTTGAAATAATAATACCAAGCCCTCAAAAACTCATTAATTTCCTACGCAGATAAGTTGTGTGCTATTTTGTAGCTACCGTGCACAAAATGACGAGAACACGTGCTTGGATTTGCCCTCGACATTCAATTCTGATGATTCCATTAATCATTTGAAATCACTTAAGAACTAGATGTTAACATTTAGACAATCTGTTGTAATTTGCAATATACATTTTGCTGAGAGACCTAATTTAAGAATACCATCATGGAAACTTTCAACAGATCAGATGCACTTGAACGGCCCAAAAAATACTGATGTTAAGTAACAAGTTGATATTTCCTGAACTGAAGTATTCCAGTACTGAACGAGAATATCCATTTGTCCCATTTGACTCACCTTATTCAAACTTTCATCAACAGATAAACAGAAGTATTCACATGTATGCAGTTCTTTAACTACATAATCTTGGAAAAAAGGACTAAGTCCGTAAGTTATCATGTACGAAAGTTAGTCTTTTTGAATGTGAAATTGATGTGCTATTACAGTGTCAGGAAACATTAAACACGTCACTGTCTCTGGCACAACTTCGTGCTAAAGAATGCGACATAACCTCCACAAGACTTCCGCTTTTAACACAACTTCTGAAACAACAAAAAAACTTAAATTAGAACTTTGAATCGACACTGTCTTCAACTTTCCACGATCCTGGTTTTGAAATATTATCCTGCGACTTTTCTGCCAGAGAACACTTAGTTTGTGACACTTTTTTTAAAGTAAGAACGCTTTGTTTTCCAGAGCGAAATGCTGCTGACAATTTAACATGCTTCTTGCCCTTAGTATGAACTTTCACTGCATTTAGACCACTGTGAGAAATATCAAAAGTTACTGAACAGAAACTACAAGTAGAAAGTTTGAATAAGGTGGGACAAATGGATATTCTCGTTCAGTACTGGAATACTTCAGTTCAGGAAATATCAACTTGTTACTTAACATCAGTATTTTTTGGGCCGTTCAAGTGCATCTGATCTGTTGAAAGTTTCCATGATGGTATTCTTAAATTAGGTCTCTCAGCAAAATGCTTTGTATTTGTCACCAGGCACATTTCGAAGCCACTTTGCGATGTCTTAATTTCCATCATTAGTGATCCCAAAATTACGACTGATGGTCGGTGACACTTTCTGCTCCTCTGTACGCTCTAACGTCCATTATGTTGGTATGTCTTCGTCTATCTACTAATACGTGATCGATCTGGTTCTGTTTTGCCGTCCGGAGATGTCTATATGTATTTGTGTATATCTTTGAGTTATAGTTCCAGTAGGGTAAACAGGAATTTCTCAACGGAGGGGATATTTAGAAAATCACATACTTGACAGTTACGTAACACTACACAACAACATTAAAAAATTATCTTTCGGGCTGATTTCTATAATTTTAGACCAGAACAATCATGTGGAAAAATATACATGATTAGACGTATCCTTGTAGTTTGATTAGTTCAGCTATAATTCTAATATAAATTTAGCCGTATGTCAAATTTCAGGTTGGATTTTGTCAAGAATGAAGAGTTTCTCGACCAGTATTTACTTTTGCGCTTACTTTGATGATATATTTCTCTTCTACAGTTGTCAGTTCGTTCAGTCACATATAAAAGTTTAAATTTTTGAAAGATATATTTATGCGCTTCAGAGTATAAAATATCATCTCTGGCGTAGATGAGGGTGCAGGTTGTACAAAATCTGAAGCACTTTTAAAAAGTTTGGAAATCTGATATGCTCCCATTGTAGTTTGAATAGAAAGTTGTACTTTGTTTGTTTCGCTTTAGAAAGTTTCAATTAGTGTAGAATATTTTAATTATTGTGTGTGTGTGTGAATTAGTGCAAAAAAAATAAAATAAATAAATAAATAAATTCTTCTAACTTTGTGGGTCTATTTTCTCGTGTTCAATGTCTTCATTATATATATAAAAAGATAATGAAGCCTCAGATAATACTTGTGCTATCGTACTATCTTTCTCGTTAGTTGATTTTCGTAGCTATTGGAAATTCTAGACCCATACTACTTTTTCATACAGCTCAGTGACATGTTTAGGCGGAGATTTCTAAAGGTACCTCTCTCTCAAATTCCGATATATTTTAAGCTTAGCATAATTTTACGCGTAATTATGTATTTATTATACAATTTTATATCCAGACTCTCCTTAAACCTTCCCCAAATTCCTCAATACCCTAAGACAAAATCTGGGTACATGTCTTATACAGTAACTGGATCTCATTTTCTGGATTTTTGTAGATATTTTTATAGATTCATCCATACTCTGATTTACTGCTACTTGTATCGTCTTCCTTCTGACAGTTTTCTTTGAACTTTGACATTATTCACAGCTTCTATTAAGTGAAGGTGTTTCTTTTGTAACGAATGTGTCATTCTGTTAGTTTTTTTTTAATTTTATTTTATACGTGTGGATCGCATTTGTTACGTTCTATGATCGTTATTTGTTGTTCGTGCTTGTTGAATGTCTTGAGCCGTATGACCTTATGGGTACAGCGCTGCTTCGATGCTGAGCTCCTTCGAGACCTCCGTGTGCGAAGAAATTGCGGTTAGTATTGTATCTTTTAATTGTGATTAATACGACGTCCTTCTCGGTATAACGTGACATATGGACTGAATGGCTTCTTTATTGTTCGTTTGTATTTGATTACTTTAATCTGGTCTTTTTCGTGACATCTGGATTCCATTTGGATGGTTTTTGGTGTATGTTATGTGGAATTGTTTTCAGTGATCAAGAGTCAACGAAATACTCCATTTTGCTATTCTCTGTTATAATGGGCTTAGATGTGTTGGAATATTGAGAATATATCCACATTTAAGCTTACAATGAGTAAAGCCGACGTATTGGAACAGTATGTATATCTCTTGTTTATTAGACTAGTCGATTATTATTCGTTATTTTTGTTGGGTTGTAATAAATATATGTTTGGAACTTCTACTTTAATTTTGCTCAAAACAGTAGTTATATAACTAAAGAGTAAGTTATTAATTTACTTTACTAACGCAGTCACCTTGAGTTACTGTATAAGTGACCTGGCTTTATGGGTCAAGGGTTTGAACCTGGTAGCTTGATATACGAAAATACGTCAAGATATTGGGACGTGCTGGGGCTAGTATAGTCAGATCACAGCTACAGTAATAGGCTGTTAATGCAGTCGAGTTTAGGTACGGTTTTGTGGTACGAAAACACAGTAAAATATCGGTATTCGAACTTACGTCAGTATTTACTAGTTTGTTAAAAAGATATTTCTTTCGTACTGCGATTGGAAGCACCGAAATGACCTATATAGTACATGTATAAGTCTAGTACTGTTACAAAATCTGTACAACGCTTAATCACAGGGAAATACTAATTCAATCGAAGAAAAAGAGGAAAGAAATTAGAAATGCAATGAATTCATTACATGCCTTCAATCTGAACTTGTGACACTGTTCGATGAAGAAATTTGGACAATTTCTACGAACATATATTAGGCTTCTTCTTTAAAATCATGAATTACACTTTTATACCAGTTTTCTCGTATTTAGTAATTTCCTTATTCTCTAGGAGGTGATATATTTACACTCTTCACAATGCCACAAAAATGTTCTCTCCGTAAGCAGATATAAAAAATAAGTGTTCTAAATAGTTCAATATCAGTCGAATATGGGTTGCCTTAAATACTTACAAATTGAGTTGCACAATACACTTAAATTGCAGCAGGGGTACTGTTATATTATGTCTTGAACATTTTTAAAATTTCCCAGCAAACTGCTATCACCATCATATTCTTTTCAAAATAAGAACTCAAAATTAACACAAAAAATTATCAAATTTAATAATTGTTTCCGTTAAATCGAGACCTACTTTTTTTTTCACAATTCTCCTTTTAAAACCATGATAGGGAAAGAACTGCCAGGTTATTACCGAGTCACGTGAACAAACTTTTTTTTTTTTTTTTAATCTTACATATTCATCATTGACGTAAGCTATCAATTGCTTTTCCATATTGGTCATATTTAGAGTTTCATCCATTAATGCATTGAACATTTCAATTATTTGATTTTAATGGTTAGACTCTTCTCTCCTTACAGCTGAACGCGGTCTGAGTCTTGTAGTCTAAGGCATTAGACCAGCATTTTCAAGGTTGCCGGTTCGAGCAATTTTATCAAAAATTGCACGCATAGTACGTAGATAAGAAATAACTTTAAGAGACAAACATGCATCATACAAAATAAAGTTTACCAAAACTTAATGTTTCATTCATTTCTACTGTCTATTAAAGTTATTTCTTATCTACGTACAAAATAACTGCTTCAACCATACATACTAAATATTTTATATTAAAATTTTCTCCGATCTACCCTCGCTGACACTATCCGTAACAGGAATTACCATATTACTATCTTGAAATCGTCTTTTTTACCGGCGCTATCCATATGATTGTAACAGAAACCTGTTGTCTACACGTTTGGTCCGCTTTTTAAAGTTTTTGAATTTTTATTTTACTGGTTGGCGTGTGGTTATTTGTGAAACTACAACGCACAATGTACGATACGATCCTTTATATATATAGAATGAAAAATAATTACATCGGGACGGACGTAAGTCATAGTGCTGTTTCCGTCCTTACAATTAATTTTATTTATTAACTAACAACTATATGCTTCAAACATAATTCTATTTCTTGTGGAAATACTCTCTTAAAAAGTTCATAAAGGTGGAGACAAAGCGGGGATATATCACTCATATCATACCCCTTACCTACGACACTGCAAAGTACGTGCACTATACTATTAGATCTTTCGATATCGCGAAGGTTATCAGTCTTTCTCAATTGCTGTTGGTTTCTTCGTGAAGACTTAATTTGCTTAAAGTAGATCTTAAACTTTCTTCCCTGGCTACTTTGCGTTGAAATATCCCAACACAATTTTTCGCATAAAACTTCGGTAATCGGTCAAATAAACATCTAGCTCATCGTAAAATGTATCTTTATCGTTATCATCAGATTCCTCGGTCGGGGCATGGGCATGTATTAAAACCGTGTTGCACCATCGATTCACGAACTCTGTATTCTGAACTACAGAAATGATACTGGGGTAAATCCATGTTAAGTGGTCCAATGCATGTTGCTCGGCAATTTTTAAAAAATCTGATTTTTCATGTGCAGTTACCTTACAATGTCGTTAGTTCAAAACAATCATTATTTTAATTTTAGAGACTTTAGGTCTCGAGTGGAAGCCATATTTGTTTTCGAAGATGCGCCATTTGGTGGTGTTGTAAGGGGTTACCGAATCTGAAGTATCTCCGCCCCTAGTTGTTCTATCGATGTGGAACAAAAACCAAAATGGTCAGCAAATTGTAAGCTGCAAGACTATGTATTAGCCATTATCGTCCATGAAGTATAGCAGGGTGAAAAGTAGGTTTGAAAAAGTAGGTAATTGACGTTCAAGTTCCGAGTTGAGCAGACGACTTTTGCAAGAAGGCAAATGATCAGGAAGGTGAGCTTTTCTGGATAAAGAGGTCTGATATAGAAGTGCTCATTGACCAATTTTCAACCCTTAGACGTGTCCCCGGTTTTTTATAGAAATTATTAAAAATGCAGAAAATTAAAAAAAAAATGCGTACGTCACAGGTATCTCTAGTGGGGAACCTGATAAAAATATACAATTCCTCCCCACACAGGTCTGTATGATATTATATACCAAAAATTAGGAGTTTCAGATTTGACTATAAGTACCTTTATTATTAACATAAAATTATACCTATAAATAAGCATAGGCTGAAGTACGGATAAACGAGAGTTTACTGTATAGACATCATAAATCAATAGGCAAAGGACGAATAACTCACAGAGGAGTTAAGCAAAACATACAAGAATAATGCTGGGTTACGTAGCATTTAAACAGTGTGTTCCACAAAAAGATTGGATATTTCATCACACAACTGAGGAGTGATAGTGTGACACCGACCAGTCGCTTTTGTAAGTTCAGTGGGTGTAAGCTTCCTTAAAATGTTCTTGATAGGCACCCATGTCTTGTCGTTTCTTGAAATTCTGAATGAAGTTCGTGGTCCTGGTGGTTCGTAAAAATGAACTTTCACGTCATGATGTTCGATGCTGACATCTTCAACAAATAAAATATACCAGTTTTGGTCGTAAATACACGCTGTGTCACCTGTTTGGAGGCATTGCAAGGATGCTTTTCTCACATTTACTTCCTGAAAGTCAGCAGAAATTGAAGTGCGAAAGCATCTAACTTTTGCGTCCCTGAGAGGTACATATTTATGATATGAGAGTGTTTTAGGAACAGGTAAACAAGCTTGTTGTAACTTGTTGCTAATTGCTCTTGGTCTCTGTTCAACACTTAACTTTCTTATTTTCGAAACAAGTGATACACCTAATTTTGAACACGTTGCATTCAAAACGTCAATATTGTATGATGGAGGGACAAATTCAAGTTCATTTCCAGATTCAGCATCCTGTTTTTGTTGTTACTTTTTCCTTGTAGAACAAAGATTTTTGTGTAGCATGTAGCACATAATGATTTTCTAGGAATCAACTCTACTGCATAATTCTTTTCCTTTAGTAAGTGTGCACTCGAAATTTCTGAAAGTCCTTTAGTTATAGCTTTTTTATGGATTTTTAGCGGGTCGCAACACGAATTACCAAACAGATGATGATACTTTCGAGAAAACTTCACTTCATGGTAGTTGCATATGTTTACAATGCCCCTGCTTGTTCGCATTATCAGAAGATTCCTCTTCTCTTCACTGAAGTCGTAAGTGCCGTCATGCATCTTGATACTGGCCCATACACACACTTATGACTAATTAATTTCACCAATTAATTTATCTACATCACATTCCATTTTGTCACTAACGAACTGCAGTAATGATACAGAGATCTGCAAGAACAGAACCGTCTCCTTGCGCTGTTCCGCCTGTACGCATCTGACTGAGGCACCAGTGGTGAATTCCCATCTGCTGCATGTTTGACCACGATTCTACATGTTGGAACACGCAGCCTGCTGACTGTGTTTTCATGTACATTTGTTCTGTTTGCTTCTTAACAGGATCAAACTTGTTCTTGTATGTTTTGCTTAACCCCTCTGTGAGTTATTCATCCACTGCCTATTGACTTATAGAAATATAGAATAGAATAGAATCGTCTTTATTATAGTGGGCGTGTTTCGGCCTCGGGGGCCGCTCTTACAACCAACCCATGCCAATACATAAAATATATACATAGTGATACACAAATCAAAACATTACATAGAAGTATTTAGTAGCTAAATAGCTATACTTATGTATATATATAAAAAAGAAAATTTATCTAGAAATGAAGTAGTTATTATGAATTAATACTTGAACAATGTAACTTATATGTAAAAGCATAATACACAATGAGTACCAAATATATATATGGTGAATGGCTATAAATAATATAATGAAGGAAATAAATAAAAAAAAACACGTATTATAATGCGCATAAAAAACAGTAATTAACATGACGAAGTGGTACACTTAAATAAAAAGAAATATACAAAGAAGAGAATAACAAAATTGAAAGTTAATAATGAAAAGTTTAATAGTTATCTAGCTTTGTGTAATGCGTCAACTTGTATTGAAATAGCTCAGCAGCTGTGCAATAGATCATTCTTTGGACAGAAGATGCGATTCTAAATTCTATTTGAAAGTTTGAAACGTTTGGTTTGGTGTTTGACCTTGGTAGTTTATTCCATTCTTTTATGGTTGCTATGAGAAAAGATTTACTATACAATGTAGTTTTGTGAATCGGGACAGTGAGGTGTGTTTTATGTCTTAAATTAGTTTGCTTCTTTGATTTTATGTATGGTCGAATTTTGTCGTATATATATATTGGTGCTTTTTGTATGAGGATTTTTTGAAAGAATGCTAAACCAAGATATTTTCTTCTATTTTCTACATTTAACCACCTAAGTCTTTTGAGATAAGGGGATATGTGTTCTCTTCTCTTTACATTGAAAATAAATCTGACGCTACTGTTTTTAATTTTCTGCAGCTTAAATTTAAAATATTACTTAAGTTATTGTAGACCAAGCAACCATAGTCTATATTAGGTATAATAAGCGTTTTGACCAAATGAGCCTTCGTTTCTGAGTTTAAAATATGATTGAGAGGATGTAGGCATTTCAATTTGGGAATTGAATTTTTTACTGTATGTTTAACATGCGCATTTCAATTTAAGTTTGAATCAAAGATTCCACCTAGATTTTTTGTAGTACTGGTTTGCTGAATTGGTATATTGTTAATCGTGGGGAAGTCTAGGTTCAGTTCTTCAATTTTCTTTACGTTGGCTGGGGTGCCAATTAACAGCATAAATGATCTGGAGGCATTTAAAGTTAAACCATTATTTTCTGACCAAGAAGCTATGGACTCCAAATCTCTCTGTAGCACTTGTAATTGTGATTTGCACTCTTTAATCGTACTTTGTATATATATTTGAGTATCATCAGCGTACTGATGATATTGGCATTGGGCTAATGCCTCATTGAAATCTTTAACATATATTGTGTACAAAATTGGGCCTAAAATACTACCTTGTGGAACTCCTCGACTAATTTGAAGCCACTGCGATATTATTGGAGAATCATTAGCATTAATTTTCACACATTGTTGTCTATTCTGCAAATATGACTGGAACCAGTTAAAGGCATTTCCACCTATACCGTAGTATTTTAATTTTTCTAAGAGAAGAGTATGATTGATGGAATCAAATACTTTACTATAATCGAGAAGCACCAAAAATGTTACTTTTCCCTGATCTATTGCCTCGGTTAGGTCATCTACAACATTTACAAGTGCCGTTACCTAAAACCTGACTGGTGAGGAGAAACGTGGCCCGAGAGAGTTAAATAATACACAAGTTGGTCTTTGACTATTCGCTCAATTACTTTGGACATTATCGGGAGAACACTTATAGGTCTGAGGTTTTGTACGCTTATAGAGTTAGAAGTTTTTGGGACGGAGGTAACCACAGCCTTTTTTCAGTCGGTTGGGAAAGTACCTTGTGAAAGCAAACAATTAATTATATGAGTAAGACTAGTCAGACAGTACGGTATACAGAATTTCAACATCTTTAAATCAATTCCGTCATGACCTCTTGCATTTGATTTTATTTAGTTAATTACTTTTAATAACTCAAGTTCAAAACATTTTTAAAGGTGAAGTGTTCTACTGTTTTTTTTTCTTTCGATATGAGTTGATTAATTGCTCTATTTTACTTACATTGGTTAGCTGAATTTACAAAATATTGATTAATAGAATCCGCGTTTAGAAGGCATGATGGCAGACTGATTTTATGTTTGTTAGGTATAAGCCCCTCCCTTTCCAATGTCTTCCATAATACTCTAGAATTCTTAATATTTTTGTTTATATTATGATTATAGTAATGGAATTTGGCGTTACGAATAACCTTTTTTGACCTGTTTTTAAAATATTTGTATGACAGCAATGCGTCTTTATCACCTGTGTTAATATATCTACGATGATAATAGTTTCGTAGAGTCCAAAATTCTCTTACCTCTTCCGTGATCCATGGGGCAGGAAGTTTTGTTACCCTAATTTTTCTGATTGGGAAGTGTTTATTTGCTAACATTAAAATGTTGTTATTTAGTTTGAATAAGGCTGCATTTACGTCATTGTTCATAATTGTTTGGTTCTATGAAATATTTTCCGCATCTTTGTGAAATTCATCTTCTACAAAATTCTTGAAATTCCTAAACTCTAAAATTTTGTGGTATTTTTTCTTTCCTTTTATTCCGAGTATGGCATAAACTAGATTGTGGTCAGACATTCCAGGCATAGAACTTTGATCTTCATGTATTACTTTGAGGTGCTCCGAACAAATTATAACGTCTATAAAAGTTTTGGATGTTGGTGTAATCCTGGTTGGCTTAGTAATAATTTGTTTACCGTGTGCTTCGTAAATGATGTCAAGGAGAAATTTCGCGTTCGATTCTGACGGTTTGAGGAGATTAACGTTAAGGTCACCCATGCAAATATAGTAATCGCAGTTTAAATATAAATATTGCATAACTTCTCCTAAATAATTAAGTTATGTATAGCTAATATTAGGTGGTTTGTATGCACTTATTACCCCTATTTTAATCTGTTGTATTGAAATTTCTATAATTAGCAGTTCAACGTTATTTTCATTATCACTTGGGAACTCAATGGTTTTCCACCGTAAAGATTTCTGAATATACATACAAACACCACCTCTAGATTGTTTGCTGCGATCACGTCTGATCAGGGGTGGATTTCGGTTTCATTTTTTGGCCTGGCCCACTGCTTGGAAGGGGTACATTTTAGGGACAATATAACGGGTCATTACATAATAATAATAATAATAATAATTATTATTATTATTTTGCTTCGTTCGGCTAGGAGTTTGGAAACTTTTGAGTTATCCCCCTTCCCCCTGCGAGGCCAGTCCAGAGCCGAAATCCACACCTGCGCACTTTAGCTTCCCCAGAAACTATGATCTGACCCTAGCAGTAGTTCAAACTCACTTACAAATATGAGTAGTTTACAATTCGTGCCTTGTTTTTCATATCTGTCAATGGACTAGACACTAGAATTTCATTCTTTCCTGCTGAGAGATAAGCTCAAGAATGGACTAAATCTGAACGCCACTCAGCAACAGACATCACCCCAAGAGGCCATGTGACCGAAATCCAGAAAGAGGCTATAAAAGTATTCCAATATGGTCATTATGATTTTTAGTAAACTAAATTTCTCGTAAGACGAGTAATTTTTATAGTTACGCGTTTTCTTTTTAGTTGTAACTGATAAGTTTTTTCCATTGCATATTGTTCCATAAGATTTTTAATTTTAATTTCGATGACCACTCTGCAGGAAATAAATTTGTGCAGGAGTATTTTTTCTTATCTACTCGTGTAAAATTTGCCTTTTGTTATATACAGGCAAAATAACACCGACAAAACATTTTCATGGGATTCCTAATATGGAAACAAAAAAAAGATAAATGTTTCATTTCAACCATATAGACTTCCGAAAGCGTGTGAAAATGAGTTTTAGAGCTTGATATTTCCAAAAACAGAACAACTGAGGCGTCATGGTACCCTCAAATACTTCAACCCTAGGGATGCTATATTTCAAGGGAGAAAATCCGGAACGCTACCAATTTACGAAAATCTTTGAAATGTGCAAAATAAAAAAGGGTCAAACACTTTATTTAATATCTTTGTGTTAACAACCGTCAATTTTATATCCAACACTCTGCATCTAAATAATCACAATGAAAATGATACTACTTCTAAAATTGTTCTGCATCTAAGTAATCGCAATGAAAATGATACTACTTCTAAAATTGTTAAAATATTCCCTGGTCGAAATACGTCCCCATTGTTGTGTAAAAGAAAGAAAAAGTTTTTAAAAAATCTACAATCAATAATACAAAAAATACATTTTCCCAACTCATAAGTTTTTATTTTATTTAAATTTTTAAAAATTTCTCATTGTTGCCTTGCCGATTTTACTAAATCAAGTTTCCTGTTTTCTTGGCATTGTTATGGTTAGCGGAAAATTATCAAGAAATTCAATCGGTGGTTCAAATATCTCCGAAACAGGAGGCAGATAAAAACAAAGGGTAATAGCGCAATACGCATTGAGCAACAAAACGCTTTTTTTTTCAGCCAAATGAATGAGATGTTTCGTTCAATATTGAGGTGAATTGAATCGTGAACTTGAATTAAATCATTGTTCTATGTAGTCAAGAATTTTTAAAAACTTTATACGTTCCGAGAAATATTTTCGGGATACTGGGAAGCAGATCTCGATTCTGGTACGGTCCCGGATTTTCCGGGACGAGTAGCAATCCTAATCAAACCTTTTCTATTAAAAAAATGTATTTCAAAACTGTGCAATGGGTGGACAAGGGATTTTTCTAAGGAAGTGGGCAGAGGCGGTTCTAGGCCGGGGGGGGGG
>JAGDQP010000365.1:0-42912 GCA_022664845.1 Lepisma saccharinum
ATTTGGACGCCGTCTCGGTCGTTTCTTTTCTCTGGGAATCCAATGTAGTACATTTGTTGTCCATCTTCCATCTTTTCGTCTAGCTATGTGTCTCCACTTCATCCTTTTCGCAGTCTTTATCATATCTTCTACCTCTCTTTGTGCGCGAATACATTAATTTGTCTTCCTGTCCCTCCTGGTTATTCCTAGCATGCATCTCTCCATTGCTCTTTCTGTGACTTTGAGCCGTTTGTGTATTGAGTGTCAGAGTTTCACAGCCGTACATCATTACATATAAGACACGATTATAAACTTTACGCTTCAGACACATTGGCAGGTTGCTTTTGAATATAAAAGTGTAGTTTTCCAATCGAGTTCCATGCGATTTTACTTCTTCTATTTATTTAATTCGTCAACTTTGCATTCGATGTATTGAGCTGTCCTAGGTAAACATACTCATCAACTATATCTATTGTCTCTCCCTACATCTTTATTTCCCTTTTTGTAGCATGTTCATTGTATATTACTTTTGCTTCATTTAAATTCATTTTAAATTCTATTTTCGAACTCTCATTACACAGCTTTTCCATTCTGGTTTGTAGTTGCTCTGCACTTGAAGCAAACAGGATTATATGATCAGCGAATCGTAGGTGGTTAAAGTAATCGCCACTGAGTTTTGTTCTAAGTTCATACCAGTTTAAATTTGGGAAAACTCCTCCCAGGACCGCAGAAAATAGTTTTGGAGAAATTGAATCTCCTTGCCTTATCCCTTTTCCAACTTTAAATTTTTACTCTCTTGATGTAGTCTAATGACAGATGTGACAGTCGAGTAAATGTTTCGCAGTAACTTGATGTATGCACTTTCGATGCCTTTATGTTCAAGTGATTTGAGTACTGCGGCCAGGAAACGAAATCGTAAGCTTTTTCAAAATCTACGAACCCCAGACACAGTGGAAGTTCATATTCATTAGTCCTTTCTATAACTATTTGTATGTGGTTCATGGTGCTAAATCCACGACGAAATCCGGCTTGTCCCCTTCCCTGGTTAAAATCTAAGTCTCGTTCAATACGATTAAAAAACTTTGGTTAATATTTTGTATAGACCTGATAGTAAACTAATTAGGCTGTAATTTTCGACGCGTTTTCTTGTCCCCTTTCTTGTACAATAAAATACACATTGAGTATAATTTAGCTGAACAAGTCCCTTTTTCATCTTTTGACCTCCCGATTTACACATCTCTGCTGTGAGTCCATCTCCTCCTGGCGATTTTTCATTTTTTATCGTTCGAACTACTTTATCCACTACTTTATCTTCTTTCATTACGTCAGTAACTTCTAGATAATTTTCTTCTGAATCTTCTTTTCCTAGTTTCTCTTCGAAGTAATACAAGTCTCTGCAGAAATTTCCATAATAGTTTTATAATTTCCTCCTTATTTCTGGTTACGGTCCCGTCTGGTCTCTTAACTACAATTATTATTTGTTTTTTTTTTTCTATCATGAGCTGCTGTTAGGTTTTCTCCAGGCTCTTGTTTTCCTCGATTGTATTTCAAACAAGATTTTCTTTATATCTTCGTATTTCCTCTCTTAATTCGTGTAACTGAGAAACAGACCTGTAAAAACGAAAGTTTCCATGATATCTTCATGAAATTATCTATAGCTGCTCACGAAACCCCTCACCTATGATCTTGGCTTTCGATGCTAAAACGCCATAAATAAAATTCAAACTAGAAACGTTTGTCCACATAACTTGGTTATTATTGTTAACCAGCTTGAAATTCTTAACACCAACAATAACTAAGGCAGCAAAATGCATTTTATCCCGATAAAAAATTAACTTTTTTCTTACAGAAGACAACCATGAAAATAACTTACTCTTCTGTTAATTGATTATGAATGACACAAATGTTGTATTCGACGTACGTGATTAGTTTATGTATTGTATGTTTCTGAAGAAACGAGATACTACGGTCGAGGTTTCCTTTACGAAAATCTCGATTTTGTCGGATTAACTACTGAACTTAAGTTGTGTCACTGTAGAAGTGTAATCATTGTAAATGTATCAAATTTGGTACCTTCATTCTTCAAGATCCATCCTTTCTCTTGGTGCAATTCCTCACTTACTTTCTTAACCGTATCTGTAGTTATGGCAATTTATCTACACCCTGTTCAATGTCATATCGTGGATTCTGACTAATGCATAAATGTTGTCTCTTTTATTGTTTATTTCCCTGATGATTTGACGAGCAACGTGCTTGTGTGTGTTTGTGACGGTACATCTTGAGTTTTAAAAGTTCACAGTACTTATAAAGGAATATTATAATATTCTGCTTTGATTGCTATCTCTTTAAGACAATCATTTAGCTTGAATTCTTTCAACACTCACTTGCTATCCAAGAAATTTACATTTAACAAAATTAGGTAAGTTAATTATTTTCAGCTTCAAATTCTTCCACAATGTATGCGTACATATGAGTTTCCCGGAATAGTAGAAACTTTGATATTGTAATTATTTATCACAACAACAGAGCACTTAGAAACAAAATGTTAATTTTGATTGCCAGAAATACTGGAAACTCAATGAGAGCAAACGATTTCGTCACTAATGGTTGATTATCAATAAATTCATCTTGGAATATACAAAACGTTTACAGATACTCCCATTTCAATTATTACTTTTCAGTAGAAACATCGTATGGGAAATGTTATCTCTTTTAAAGCATACATTTAAAGAGCTGTATCCAAAGTCCATATCAGTATTCCATCGATTAACCATACTATCGAAACGAGATTTAGAGATTAACGTGCAGGATAACCGCAAAACGCAGACAAGCGAAGCTAACATTGCGTGTTTGCAAGAGTGAAAAAGACCAAATCAACACGACAGGGGATGTTTTATAAAATTTTGTTTTGTGTGTTACACCCAACAGAGCTCGTACTACACGCATGAAACAATTTATATTTAACCGCTCCATTTCGAACGCACTACTCTTATGTTAGTTGTTGTGACAGCACTTCGAACATTGCAGTAAATATTCTACCAAATCTCAGCTCTAAATTGTATCTGACGCAGTTAATATCCATGTTGTTGGTTGCGAACTCAAAAACATACAGTGTAGCTTTGAGCACTTAATCTGAAGAATAATCAACGGAACTAGAGTCAAGGATCAATCAGTAATACATATAAGTTTTAAATATCATTTCCTATGTTTTGTATTGCTATATTATCTGTCTTAGTTCTCCTACAAAGCACACTGATCCCATTCTCTTTCCCCATATCCTACAAATTTTTGTCAATGAATATTAGATTTAAATTCTCCTTCGAACGACTTCTCAGATTTGTCCAAGGGTTCTTCCATACTTACTAGCGAATATTGGGATGGTGCTATGGAACGAGTTCAGAGTAGTTTTGTCCTTCATTTGTTTCAGATCAATTTGAGCTTAATTATCAGACAGCCTTACTTAAATGTTGCTACGAATCTTATGAAATACACGTCGGAAAATGAGCTCTTAATAAGTTTGCAAAACCTTTCGTTATGTGTGCGAATTAAAGCCATATTAATACGTTCCTGAATATGTTATTTATTTAGATATAAGAACTGAGCCGGCTTAAGGAACAATTACTCTGTTGTATAACATTATTTACCTTATATACAAGTTAATATAGGTGCACAGTAACGTGAGAAAGTTTACTTGTAGCATTGTTTTTTAATCTCGCTTCTTCTACCATAACAAACAAACCCTTTTACATGAGAGTTTGTTATTCTCTTCTTGCACGAACCCTCCAAAGAGGTGATTTACTTAATATTAATCTCACTTTTGACACAGTAAAATATTTGGGTGCCAATAGCAAATGTTCAAGAGATTGGTGTCTATAAGGGCACAATTTCGTTCTTAAAAAGTGCTGAAAGTAAACATTGTTGTTAGTAAATTTCTAAATAAGTCAAAATGTAGCAAACAGTTTCTGTTTTGAAAAGTTACCGTAATAGTTTGGATGATTTCATATTTCTCTCAATATATCAGAGTTAGATTATATTATATGTAGCAATTTGTTAATTGGTATATACAAGTTTCGTACCTATTGCATTTTGTGATTATAGTTTCTTTGAATATGTAGCAAGTGACCCTACCACAACGTATATATCAGAAAGAAAAGCGATGTGTTGCATTATAATATGAAATTCGTGCTCTCATCGGAGAAAAGAACTAAACGATTGTTTAGTACTTTGAATATATACACTTTATTAAATATATAATTGCAATGTTTTCTTCTTTAGATGTCTTAGATTTACACCCAACGTACAGCATACTAGAAAAAGAAATAATTGAAACAATTCGCTCAGAACCACGCTCAGGTTGTCAATATGATTAGTATTCAAATCTACATCATTTTCCCAGTGCTAGTCCGTGGCCTGTACCCTTCTTTACTGGACATAGATTATATTGTAAACCAAAGTGTTTTCTTTTCTCACAACACAGCGCTATTTGTCTGATCACTGCTATGAACTCTATTTCAACTTACAGAAACACAAAATACACTACAAATATCTTCTTCTTCTAATCTTGATCGAATTTTGTGCCACGTTGCACAAAACATATGATTTTCTGTAGGGTGTATATAGTTGACTGTTACCTACCGTCTTACAAACTATAGTTATTTAAGCGTTTGAAGCTTAATATATCGACTTTAAGAGCATATTGGATTCTACTGTTCTTACATCATTAATTCCTGTGTAAGACTTTTAATCAATGTATTGCAATTATTTAAAAGCTTGCTTTGAATTGGTAGATGAGGATTTTCTTTTAAAATGACTATTAGCATTGATACTCTACTCTGTTAATTAATTGTGATATTAACAATGGATTCAACAATAAAACTAGTACTAATACGAATCAAGTATTCGCCAGTTTCATTTTGGATGTTCCAGGAAATGGATATGAGATTGCGGATACCCTCTTTCACTATTTATGTAAAAATAAAGAGGAATATTTTCCTGTACCAGTGTGGACTGTACGGAGGGTAGAAGAAAGAAGCTACATTTCAGTTTCTGAATCCTTGCTCTCCTGTGGCTTGACAAGCGATATAATGTAAAACTGAAAATGAATTCTAGTCTTTTTTTCACTTAGTGAGGTTGAATTGTTCCATCGGGCCTTACAGAAGTTGAAATTAGTGTAAAACAGTCACAGTGAACTAGATTTCCCAGTGACATCACAGCAGCGTACTCTTTACCCGCAGACCCATGCACCGGGCAAAGAAAGGGGGTTGCCAGACCATCGCTTCTTTCATCGTGTATAGAAAAAGAAGCACAATATGCACTCAGATTTTCGAGACGTAAATGTACACTTAAACCTCAAATCTTCGGTTTGTCCGCAATCGGTCCCATCAAGTCTGGATATTTTTTTATTATTTAGGGACCCTCATACCACCTCCACTTCTTCGCAATCTTTGCACCAAATCCACTTCGCGTGTCTGAAGGACATCAGTGAACTAAAGATGTTCTCCGTGGAATTTGGGGTGGGCCATCCCCATTTGTCTCCCCGTCTCGACCCCTGACACGGCGTTGAGGCACGGAGTCATAAGGACCTGTTTTGCATTTTTATGTAAAGGGGTGGAATCGGGGGCGTTTCTTTTTGGCCCGGTTCCCGGTGGACAAAACCGGGCCTTAGTTCCGCGTTGGGGGAAATGAATTTATTTCATTATCTTTTATTTTCCTCTTCTTTTACATGATGTATAAAGTAATACATATGGACTTGAGAGACTACAATACAAAGGTTCTTATTAGTGCTATGTTTTTATTTAATTTAGTTTTTATTCAGTTAGTTTGATTTATTTATTTTTCAAAGTGCATAACACTTTTATTTTTATTTTTATTTATTCGATTCTTATCACTCATACTGACTTTGTTTAAATTAAATTGTTTTATTTTTTTTTATTTAGTGTTTTCCTCATCTTTAGATTGTTTCCCTTATCTCTCCTAGGTTTGAAATAGTTTTGGATTCTAATGTTCTAATGTTGCCCTATTGCTTGTATGGTTCATGCTATGAACTCCCTCCATTCCCTGTTTCCTAAGTTCCTAACTCTTAATTTTATACAGAAAATATTTAACACCAATCAACATTTACCCATCTCATTCATTCTTATAATTGTAGGAGAGTCAGCCTCCGAGGAGTCGGGCCTCCGGGCAGCAGGATTCCTCCTCCATATCTTCTGATTGGTGCTGGTCTAGAGGGGGATCCTCCTCCTCATCTTCTTCTTCTCTACACCATCACCTTCTTCTCTTCTCTAACACTTACACTCGCATCGCATCACTACACAATTTCACTACTAGTTGTCTACCATCCAGAATTTGTGCTGTCCATACCAAGGGTTGGCAGCGGTCTGTGGGTGACCTTATTTCTTCGCTTATCTCACTTCATATAAGCCAACTTCCACTCTGCCCTCAAGGGGTGTTTGCAGACCATAGCCGTAGTTAAGATGGTAAAACCACAAAGTTTGTGAGTCCGCATTTGTTTATCACTTATCCCGTTTTGGGCTTATTCATTCCCATTCATTATTTTCGCACACGATCACGATACACGACACGAATAACATTAATAATAACGACACGACACGACGTCTATTCCGTCCGTAACACAGCATATTATTCGTAGTTTGTCATTTCTATTCACATTTCCAGCTCCTCTTTAACCATCGGTTTAGTTGTTCTCCCTTTGAATCCTATTAACGTATTCCTGTAAGCAAATATACGAGATCCTACTTGCCAAGCTGTCCAGAGAGTTCCTAGTTTGTTCATTTTTCACTATGTCTTCCAAGGGTCGGTTGCTCAGCTCTTCTCTTAAATATATTATTTGATGTCTTTTCCATCTGAGTCTATCTGATTTCGGGGACATCCGAGGACCATATGCTCAGGAGTGGATAGCTGTCCGCATTCACAGTTGGGAGTGTTCGCTATTCCCAATGCGTATAATTTCTGCTTATACGGCCCATGGCCACTTAGAAACTGCACCATCCCCTTGGATGGGTTCCATTCTTCCTAACTCAGTCGGTCCAAAACTTTATTAATAATATTAAACAGTCTCCTTGATTTTGTACTATTTTCCCAATATTTTTGCCATTTTTCTACTATTTTGTTCTCGATTTCTTCTTTTGAAATTACTATGTCACCTAGAATTCCCGTTGTCCTGATAAGTTATATTTTTTATGCCAGTACAGCGTTGCAGCTCTAATAACCTCCAGATGGAGCGGCGTAGCTCCCAAGATGATGTTCAGAGCCACTCCCGGCGCCGTCCTGTACGCCCCAGACAACCTCAACAAAACTCTCCTCTGAGCTCCGTTTATTCCTTCTGCAAGTTTTTTGTTTTCATTCAATCTATGTGCCCATACGCTGGCACCATATGCGCCTATTGCATTTATGCCCTGCTGTTGAAGCTTATCCAAACTATTTTTAACTTTTTCCTCTAAACTACATGGGATATAATAAGACTTCCGAAATATTGGAACTGCATCTGAATCCATGGACACATGTACTTTATAATCCTTCATTGGAGTCTGTATGTCATTGAAAACATCGACATGCTGGTTTACTAATTCCTTTAAATACAATTCCAATTTACTGTTTTGCATTTCTATGTGAATATTACTGACAAAAATATTTTCAAACAATTGTTTCCAGTTAGGCCATATCATTTGCGTACCTGTTCTACCTAACAATGTGTGTCTTAATTGACCTTCGACTACATGAAATTCTAGAAATAACTCCAAGTTGTTTACTTTACACAACATCGATACCTTCCCCTTAGTTACCAACTGTTGATCATTCGTCACCCGGAGAGTTATAGAGTCTGGTATTATTTCATATTTATTGCTAAACGACTCAAAGACTTGTGCAATCATTAAGTTGACACAACTCCCTTAATCTATTTCTGCTATTAAGTATTTATCTTCTATTATCATAGATTTGTAATAGGGAGTTATATCCTCCGTTGTCGAAAGATCTAAATATTTTACGTTGTTATGATTCATTAAGATAATGAATCTTACATTCATTCTTTTATTTTTTACTTCTTGCCATTTGTATATACATTTATCGAACCCCATTTCCATCTTTTCCAAATACCCTATCAATACTTGTTTGAACTTTGTTTTAATACTCTGAATCGTAAATTTATTACTAATTTTGCCCATAATATATATATTCTCAGACCCAATATTCGACTGATATCGTGCTCCATTCTCAGTTACTGGTCGAAAAACATTCGCAATTTTATATGTATTATTACATTTCTCCGTAAACATCTAATATAATTGTGACGTTGCCATCACTACTAAAAATTCACTGATATGTTCAATCAAAATACTGATTCCAAATTGCAATAACTGTGCATTCGCTTTCACTCATCAAAGTTGTTATACGTGAGCTAGAACCATCATTCGTCGCCCTAACATTGTCCCATATATTTTTAAATACTGAAAGGCTAATCTTCAGAACAGTTATGAAACTTAAACGACCCATAAAGAAGTGTGGTAACCTTAACGTAAGATTAGCAAACTTGGACAATTTGAAATAACTTTCTGTAGAAAACAACATTTAATTACTGCAGTAAAGTTATCAGTTCAGTTTGCACATACAACAATACTAACAACATTAATATACTTACCATAGCATGCATTAGTACATAAATGCTACCGGTAAGGAAGTACCAAGCTATTAGGTTAGTAAACATGCCACTTCAATTAGGTTAGTTTCCAGGCAAGAGTAATAGTTCATTCCAAGCTTAGTTTCCAATTCGTATTTTCTGAAAGGTTAGACTGCTTTAGATAAAGTTCAATACATGCACTTGAAACATGCAATTCATGCAATGACCTAAACATATAGTTTTCTTCCAGCCAGATTAGCAATTTCCTCGTATAAATCAATATGTAAAACATCGTTATTGACATTGTTATTCAGGCAATCCATAAAGCATGTACAAAATATAAGTTCATAAGAAAATCACTTTTCAAGTTTGCCTTTCTGTAGATATCTGCATTCCAGGTACAATCAGTTCTAAGATGATTAAAATACTCTTGCTCTAAAATGCTGAACCCATACATAACCCTCAAATTCCACGATGTATATCAAAGTAAAACAAACATAACTTTCTGAAGATCCCACAACGATTGTAACACCAAGTTCCACAAAATATTCAGAACAGCTGATTGTCGATTTATGGCCATAGAGTAAATAATAAACCCAAAGTTCAATCAAAATTAAAAGCTTCAAAAACCATTCCAACAGATATATCCTCAAGATATCAGTCACGAATGTGTTTTACAAGAGTATAAGAAATATTATCTTAAAGGTGAGTTACACATCTCTAGAATTTTACGTAGGCTGCTTTTCACGTTCTGGCATGAATTAATCTTCAAAACTAGTATAATGAAATTATGTTGTATGATCAATGGAGACTCCAGCTATCATGTGCTGCAACAACTAGTGCCATCTCTGTTCGTAATGAAGAACTATGATGGTTAAATAAAGAGGCTTTACTGGTGATTTTGAATCAGTATTGTACCTTGGATGTGTGTTAATAACTGCACTTTTAATATAGTACATGTATTTGTGTTTCTGGGTATGTGTTAGACAGGCTATATACGTGTGTGTAGGGATGAATGTGTGTTTCATAACGGTATTCTCATTTTATTAAAGAACTTAATTTTATTGTGACATTTACTCTTTCGAAATATTTGTATCTTGATTCATAAACCTTTCATTTTGGAAACTATATACCTGTGTAACATATTACTGATAGCACCCGACCTAGCATGCTTGAATGTTAGCCTCTAAGCATCAAGTATGCTTTGCCCTTTTACCGAGCGTTAAAGTACATAAAGTTTAAAATTTTCTAAACTGATGTAATAGAGTCTGACACGTAAGCATGAAGTCCGGAAATCCGGATCCTTTGCAGTACATATAACAGTTTGGGTTCTCACTCTGCGGCACAGCATTTCCTTTGTGGGTACACGTGGCTATTTATATCCATTTGATTGAGGCGTATTGAGCATAAAAAACGGATAGTGCAGTTCTGCACTACAGTGTAATTAACTTTTGCTACATGTCTCGAGGTGACAAGGCAAAATTTTGCAGACTTTCATATCATTACGTTCATATGGTCATGTGGATTAATAAAGATTCCAATTGTGTCTGCTTAGCTTACTGTAAGGAGATTTTATCGCCTATTAAAACGCATCGTACTTTTAAGCCATGCGCTTTAAACGTGTGTAATTAAAGTTCGAGCTTTGAACAAAGTCTTAAAGCTATTAAACTACACAAATAAACTTGTTTTTTCTCAACACTCGCACAAAAAGTTTTGGTTGTTCAAGGATACCACATATCGACATACGTTTTAGGCGGGGGGAAAGTTATTTATAAGACATGACCAATGACCATGCTGCCAAAACAAATGTATATTTTTCTTTGCTCAGTATATTGTAAGTTGACGTTTATCACCCAAATCCTAAATTGTTCTGAAACTAGTCAAACGCAACATCGTTGCAGCTAGTATTTATTTTAGGATAACATTAAAAATAAAATATCCTTTTCAAATATATAAATGTATAGAAATATATGAAAGTAACAATGGAATGTTGTCACTCGACTTACGCCGCTGTGCAAAGTTTCATTCTATGACTTAAGGAAATGAGTTAAATTAAGGTTGCAAAATTTGAGGACACGCTGAACCATTGTGAGCTAAAGAAAAGTATGTAGAAAGCAAAAATAGCTCACTGAAAATGATGATTCACGTACATTTTGCTTTGTAAGCTATTTTGTTGAAAAATCAAATAAGAAACAGTGGTTGGATTAGACGTCAAACTTGGAACTGTTACTATCACGAAGTCTGTGTTGAATCAAGGAGCAAACAACAATTAGTTTGTGACAAAAGCTTGTAAGATTTTGATTCAAATTGTACTTTCACTATATTCAAATTTATCCCACTCCCCTGTCTGCGATACAATTTGAATCAAAATTTTTAAAAATGATTTTAATTCTTTTAAAAAATACATTATTTTTTTCAGTGTTGGTATAGTACATGACAGTAATATTCTTTATTACTGGTAGTACCAAGATTTTTCTTCATACTTAATTTGTAATTATGAATTATTTTTGAAGTGATCCAAAATGAACCACTTTACCATAGTTTGGGCCGAAAAGGGTACAGATTTATGTTATGCATGATGTTCTGAATAATGGATCGTGGATACGCAGCATGGTAGATTTTCGGTGTTGTGCTTTTGATTTGTACGGGGAACGCACCAATTCCTCAGCCATAAGCACTTGATTCCGTTCTCTATGAACTGTGCTCGGGCGACCTGGTTTCTTAGGGTCATCAACACTTTCGGTGCCGAGGAGCTGTATATCTTATCTCTGATGCATTGTTTGTCACTGAGTATTAAGCGAATATAATGTACACGTTTCCCCATGGACAACCTTCCGTCGGCCATTGTCTGTATCTTGGTACGACAACGGTGCAAGTGAACGTCTCCGGAATTAAAAGAAAAATATATTAAACAAAGACCTACTGTTTCAACTTGTCCTTAATTGCTCTCTTTAGACATTTTTATACCCGTCAAACCTTTGGTCCTTTTATCTACATTCCATGTTTGTCAGAGCTCTCGTTAAGCTGATACTTTATTCTTCGCGACAAGAACCAAATCATATGTAAATTTAATGCATCGAGTTTTCTTCTCACCTCTGTAGCTTCCCCTTCGTTATAGAAACATTTCATTCCAATCTCTTTTTGATATAATTAAATAAAATTGGTGAGAGATAATATATTTATCCCACTCCTCTGCCTAATGCAGTTCTTTCTATCACGCATACCTCTACTCTTACAATATTTTTTATAAATCCAATATATATTCCATATAATTGGTCTTCAGTTTCACATCTACCAACTTCAACACTTACATTGTTCTTAACAAATCAATAACGTCGATTGTTTCTTTTCATCTACAAAATCTAAACTGTGAGTTCTCAATTTCTGCGTTCGTTCTACCATATTCTGTTCTGTTCAGTATTGGTAGAGAAATCGTTACTGAATATATTCAACTGATGAATCGCTAGTCACATCTTGCATTCACCTTCTTTTCCAATGTAGACATTATTGTTCTTTCGAAACTTGCTTGACCCTTCTCCGGATTCACATATAGACCGAAAACTCTCAATTACCTATCTAACAGTTACTAGTTAACGATATAGGTCCATAAGTATTGTTAGTCGTATATAATGTACTTTCTTTGTTTCAATACAGATAAATAAAGCACTGTTACATAATAGACACAGATTCTCCATACGGTTCATGCTTGGCGACAAAAAAAGTCTTTGTTGACGAAATCAACGATATGGTCCTAAAGGAATTTGTGACAACATTGAGATAGCTACTGCTGATGCTGATACATCATCACTTGCACGTAAACTGTTCATAACTGGATGGAAGGGTCACTGAAAAGGGGTATTTAGCTACGACTAAAGACCTAAATTATAATGTGCACTTGTGGACCATAGTGTGCCATGTATGGCGCGGTTCACGTTAATACATGGTCATAGCTGATCTGTATGGTGCCTTTATTAATACTAGCTCAACAGTTTAATTAGAATCTGACACTCACCCTTGGCAAATTATGTAATGTCTCACCACTGTTATCCGGTTGTTACTTTCAATAAGTGCAGAAAGACATCGATGTCCGAATTAATTAACAATATTTCCTTCTCCTTTGCGATGTCTTGAACGTTTAAGAGGCATATTTATTCATGATAAACTCTTGTCACATAAACGCTGAGAGTGCAATGCTTTAATCATTTGGTATGTTTTGTAACGCAGAGGACGCTTATCATTGCATTATTCTCTGTACAATAGTGTTTTGGTTTCGTCAAAACTGATATTCCAATATTTTTAATTTGTTGAAATATAAGTACTCTTCAAAAAGAATATAAATTGAAACGCATCTTGTATAGAAGGACAAATATTTTTCATTCATTTTTCTTAGCACCAACTACATAGTTTATAGTGATTTTAAAAGTACTGAAACAGACTATTTGTGCGATTCATCAGATCAAATGTGTGTGCTGGACAATTTTTTTTTCTTGCAAATATAGTAGGTTTTGTTTGTACGTGACCCTTACCTAGATAATACAAACAATGAAATCCCACTCAAAATTAGAAACAATCTTTCTGTAACCAAAGAGGAAAAACCATAAACATGCAATAAGTAGTAGCAAGAGAAATAATGGTTTGTTTTCCCTATCGTTACTATGTATTGAATTCCAAAATGAGGCAAGTTTTCCCACCCGATTCCCATCACCTCTACGCTTCATCTAACTGAGATTACAGTTTTCCGTGTATCAGATGATGAAAGTAATTTGTTTGTGGTTCCCCCTCATTCCTCCTTCACATTTTACATGCAACCACATACTACCATTTCGAGCTCACCACAATATCCATTGCGCTTTCATGGGCAGAAATGTTCTGCATAGTGCGCCATTATAAAATGCATCCCATTTCTGTCTGAGCAGATAACACTGTGTTAGCGCTTTTATTCGTAATGAGTCATGATCGTACTCAAAGTTGACGACTGCAAGTCTTCGTACATAACGAATAATTATATCCAATTTCTCTACCTCCATCCAGTCAATTTTTGTGTTTAAACAAATGCAATATTTTCACATATTAAAGGTTATTTTATTCCGTGTTTTAGGTTTGCTTAGATAAACAAAACCAGAAATTTATAATGCACATCCAATGTTGAAGATCTGAAATATTCTTAATAAATGAAGATCTGACAAGTGAGCTAATGGATAGTCACTCTAACCAACAAATAATGTGGCTACCGTACAAGATAAATACAGATATAATATAATTATCTCCACAATCGTTTTTTCCTTGTTGAATGACGTGGACGTACAATAAAATGGTTATAACACAGAAGACACAGAAGAAGAAGAAGAAGACCTGAAGTATGTGTTTGGAACGAGTGGTTCGTGTTTAGTAAAGATTTTGAAGCTTTCCAACATTTAGTGGATAATGTAAACTTGTATTTTGAAATAGCAAGTACTCAAGTAACTTTTCATATGAATATTTTTAAAATACTTGCTCTAAGTGATCTATAATTAATAAAATAAGCTCCGAATTGAGTTGTAAACAAACGCATAGCTATAGTGTGGATGAGGAAATTTTCTCTCTTGCTTTTCGGAGTGACTGTGCTGATGACGGTGTATGGTTAAATTTTCATCTGTGCTTCTCAAGGTTTTCCTCATAAAATTTCCGTGTTATATATAGGTTGGTTAAGTGAATAAAAAGGTTAACCATAGCATGGCTGGTGAAAACTATTGCCCGGTATGTGGAAAAATTGTTGAAGGAAATGCTGCTAGTTTAAACTGTGATGGAAAATGTAAGGCGCGGTTTCATAGAAATTGTGTGAAAGATAACTAAATCAGAATATGAGAAATTAAGTAAAGATACTCGAAATAAGTGGATGTTTGGAAGAGATGATTGCGAAATACGAGGTATGCATAATAATATCAATCAAGAAATGAAAAACTTATTGGAACAATTCCAAAAAGAAATTATGGGTAAGTTTAATATTGTTTCTACGAATTATGAGGATATTAAAAGGAAGTTAGAAGAAATGAAGAAAGAAAATGAAGAACTAAAAGACTGTGAAATTTAGGGATGAAACAATAGAAGAATTAACTTCTAATATAAAGTCATTAAAGGAAGAGGTAAAACGTATATCAGTCAGTAGCGTGACTAAGGAAGAAACTGAACAAATGCAACAGTTCCAAAAAAGAAATAATTTAGAAATACATGGTGTACCGGAAGATTGTCATGATGTGTATCAGACAATTATAGCTATTGGAGGTCTTCTTGGCGTACAATTAAAAAAAAGATGATATTGATGCAGCTCATCGGCTACCTTCAAGGAACGATGATATGGAGAAACCAGTTGTTGTCAAATTTGTAAGTAGATGGAAGAAGGAAGAACTGATGACAGCAAGAAAGAGGAAGCAAAACTTAAATAGTGCTGATGTAGGAAGCAAGAAATCCTCTCGGACAATATATCTAAATGAGCACTTAACCCCATATAATAAAATGCTTTACAAATATACGCGTGACCTGAGACCTAAAGTAAAGTATGTATGGGTGAGAGATGCTAAAGTATTTGTAAGGGAAAGAGATGAAACTACAAGTATATGGGTCAGAACAGAGGATGATATTAAGAAATTTAAATGACACTGTTGGGTTAGAATTTAAACTGTAATCATTATGGACGCTAAACAAATTGATTTAGATCTATGTTCAAATTTGTATGAATTTTATTATGAAAATGTAGAAGATTATTATAAGTATGGTTATTATTCCAAGAGTAGAGAATTTTTTTTCTATTTTATATATTAATGCCAGAAATATGAGAAATAAGCTTAGTGAAATATAATTACTCTTCTATAGATTGCATAGAATTGATATTATAGTAGTTGCTGAGATTTGGTTTTATTCTGAAGAAATTGAATTTTATAATATAAAATCTTATGAAAAATATAGTGTTTGTAGGGATTATAACCGATGTGGTGGTGTAGCTATTTATGTTAGAGATGGTGTGATTAGTAGGGAATTAAATATAGCATACAGTGCCTTAGCTATTCAAATTAGTCAACAAGGAAGAGCCTGAACGATTATTGGAGTATATAATCCACAGAAACATTATACTGCTGATATTTGGAAGAAATGGATAAATTAATTGTTTATTGCAAAAGTAACTCTCTGTTAGTAATTGGTTATGTTAATATTGATGCGTTGAATTCAAAAGGTACGAAAACAGTAAGTTATCATCTATTTTGTAATAGTAATGGTTGTTTCAAGTTAATATACAATATCCAACTAGAATAACTGACACAACAAAAACTTTGGTAGACCATGTTTTTGTTAATAGATAAAACGAAAAGATCGAGGTAAATAATATACTTGAAGATGTTAGTGATAATAACTTATTAATATGCAATATGAATTATCAAAAAATAACCTATCACGAATTACCAAATCATTAATAATTATTATAAAAACACAAATTTGTTAGTGAATGACAGCAGTATTGATGAGCAATATAATAAGTTATTTAATTATTTACGGCAAGGAATTGAAATATCAAGCTATAAAGCATTAAAAACTCAAAATATGAATAGAAAATTATCGAAGTAAGTCACCATGGCTAAATGAGGACTTGTTAAAATTAATAAAGAAAAGAGATAAATATTATTCCCTATTGAAAAGATGTCCAAATAATGTAAATTTAAGTATTTAATATAAAAGACTAAGAAATATGATAACACATAATAGAAGACAACAAAAAAATACTATAATAAAAAAGTACAGGATACATTAAACAATAGTCGGAAATTCTGGGGAATAGTTGATGAGTTATTAACAAATAAGAAATATGAAAATAAGGCAGCAAATATTCAACTCAAAATAGGTGGGGTTGTGCTGGGTAGTGATGAAATACCTAGTGCATTAAATAGTAATTTTGTAAATATTGGAAAGGAACTTGCTTCTAAAATACCACAAGGGTTAAATATATAATATTCATCTAATAACAGTTTATCCCAGAATATAACATTCTTTCTTACACCAGTTACTCCACAAGAAATGATTCAAGTTATTGGTACCTTAAGAGAAAAAGAAGAATTAAACAAGGGATGGATTGCATAATGAATTATTAATCAAGTGAAAACATGTCATTAGTGAAAGATTATGTAATATTATTAATTCTTCCTTTTCTATGGGATCTTTTCCGCAATTGTGTAAGATAGCTAAGGTGATACCAATTTATAAAGGTGGTTATCAACTAAATCCTAATAATTATATATCAATTTCTATAACCAGTTCTATAGCAAAATTAATAAAAAAAATTGTACATGATAGAATGTTAAAATACCTTAATTCTATTAATTATTTTTATGAATATCAGTATGGTTTTAGGAAAAAATCAGGGACTGTAACTGATACAATAGTAGAAATACAGGAAACTTTGGATAACAGAAAACTAGCAGCTGGATTTTTTATTGATTTGAAAAAAGACTTTGATACTATTCATCATGTAACGTTGTTTAAAAAAATAGAGAATATAGGATTTAGAGGGATACCTCTCGATTGGTTTAGAAGCTATATATCGAATAGGTTTCAGTATGTATTAGCAAATGGCGAGGAAAGTGGTGATTTAGAAATTTATTATGGAGTACCTCAGGGATCTGTTTTGGGTCCCTTGCTATTTTTAGTATACGTGAATGATATACACCTCTTACGGTTAAGAGTAAAAATTGTACTATTTGCTGATGATTGTGCTATTTTATAATGCAGATTAAATTGAGAAATTGAAGGTAAACATGGAGGAAGATATATCTATCTTATTTAATTGGTTGCGTGTTAACTCTTTGTCGTTAAATTCTGAAAAGTCAAACTTTATAATATTTCATAAAACTTTAGCAAAGATAGAACTCCCAGATAAAATTAGATCACAAAATATAATAGTGAAAAGAGCTGAATGTACAAAGTATCTGGGATTGAAAATAGATCAACATCTATCTTGGGAACCATATATTTATGATTTAGAAAAAAAAAGATAGCTTCTATAGTTGGAATATTAAATCGTTTTAAAAATGTTTTCTCCATAAATCTTAAAATTTTTGTGTATAATGCGTATATACGCATGCGTAATTAGATATATTTATGTACAATTTGGGGGCATACAAATAAAACTAAATTACAAAAACTTATAATGCTCCAAAAGAAAGCGATAAGAGTATATGTATGGCTATCCTCTATACTATCCAAATAAGGAATTGTTTTGTGAGACAAATATTGTTCCGTTTGAAATGCTGTTAAAAGTTTTTTTCTGTATATTTGTTCCTACAGCAATATCTGAACTTAGTCATAGCAATCTTTTAATAGTAAAGAGAAAACAAATGCATACATATAATACAAGACAGATGAACGAAATAAGCATTGATTCTAATAATACAACAACTTAGTATAAATGGAGTTAAGCATAATCTAATTCAAACTTATAACAATTTACCCAACCACATAAAGGATATAAGATCAGAAATTAGATTTTAAAAGATAGTAAAGAAATTTTTCTGGAACATTTATAGAAGTTAGCTTAACTAACTTCCTTGACATTCTGGTGAGGAATTTAATATATAAAATTTAGGTACATTTTAGGTTTCTTCTTTATCAATACGTATATTGCCCCTTAGTGCACGGAGAAAAATTTTCCTAGGATTTAAGGACGTAACCTCCTTAAATCCGTAGGTTCCCTCCTGCAATAATGAGTTGGCGAGGATAGTATGACGGACGTAGCAAACAGCATTACCGAGCATGTGTACTCTGCTGTTTGCTCCTGCCTGGCATGCTAATTGAAGACGCCAGTTCATGACGTCATTTTTAATGACGTCATGAAGTTATTTGCACTCACATGCCAGTACGTAGCCACCGGCCTGCCTGCCTGTAGGGAAACCCAGGCTCGTAATGAGGGCTGCTCCTTACGTACTGGCCGTCCAGCTGTTGTGGTTGTAGGTCCCCTCCTGCCTGGCAAGCCGGTCCCTACATCTTATACGCGAGTTACCTCCAGACTGTATAGATGTATCAGACGGAAAGAATGGATAATGCACCTGTATCGGAAGGTCATGCTTTTCCATACGTTGACATTAATAACTTCATTCTAGAGCGTAATGCCCCGAGAAGTAAACTGCAAATATTCAAAATTTAAGTATTTTATTCTTTCATAAACCAGACGTTAAGTCCGATTAATGTTAGTATCTGCATCGATAATCTAACTTCTTATCTTATAAACTATTCTACAATAACTGATTGCGCACATTTGGTTTTTAGATATGAGCAGTAACATAAATGAATTAAGAAATCTTTAAATTATCACATATGCTAATAATATTAATTGCGTTGCCTTTTGTGTTTGCTTTAAAACAGATCTCCCATGCACAATAATTATAGTTTTAGCTTTTGGTTATAAACAAAACTGTGCTGCTATCTTGCGAGCTACTTGTAATACACCGCAACAACTTGCAACACATTTAACATTTCACAACGCACTTAACCTTCTCCTGCTAGACTGTGTCTCCTGCTGTACTTGATACAAGCAGTGTACATCGTTATAGTGTTACTGCAGGCGGCTCCTGCTATTACGTAGGAAAGTACCGTATGTAATGTATATACTGACTTCTCCTTCTTTCATTCTTGGCAGGAGGTTCCATCCTGCTTGCCTATGTTCCTATGTGACGTCACTTTATTCATTTTACATGTCGGCAGGATATTCCGTCCTGCCAAAAATTGTGGCATGGAGAAACAACAGGAAGACGTAGGAAACATACGTAATAAAGACTTTTTCCACTTGGCATTACTTGTAATGCACGCACCACTAATCGCCAATTTCATTGAACGTGGTTTACTTACGTATTACGTATGTTCCGTACGTATTAACTTACGCAACCTGCCTAATACTGCAAATGTTACATTTACATTATTGGGAATGTAAGCGTTTTTCTCAGTGTGTGAGCTAGTGCTTGGGATCGATTTTATATTAAATTTTATTGTAATATTATGCAAAGGAAAATAATTATGTAAATAAATAAATGAAAAACATTTTTAAGAGTGCCTTTGTAAGGATCATAATGTAAAGTTTCACCAAAGATTTTACCAAAAGAAGCAAACAAAAAAGGAAAATGTGTGATAAGCTGCACTTTATAATGCTGTTTCGAGGAACCATATAGGTAACGCCTGCCACCGAGACGAGAAAAGCCCATGTGGTCAACCCTTACCATCAATCCCTAACAAAAGGAAATTAAGAAATTGTTGACCGGACCTGACAACAACAATATAATGTATGACAAATTCTAACATTGTTGTGCTGCTGGCCGGGTGGCCGAGCGGTCTGCGGCGGTAGGCCATCGGCTCGATGGTCCTGAGTTCGAGTCTCGGCAGGGTCATGGGTGTGGAACTAAAGGGCGAATCGTGACGGGCCGAAGTCCAAAGTTACTAGACTGGCCCATATAAAAATGAAGTTTACAAAGTTTTATCTAACATTGTAGTGTCTGGAAATAACTCAATCATGCTTGTAGCAGAGCTCGTGATATACGGTGACAGAAATATAGGTTACAAACTGTGGAATAATAAAACCCAATTTGCAATATATTGGTTACGATTGGGAGTAATGAGTAACCTTTTCTAAGTTAAATATTGAACACAATAACCACGAAGATTATTGACAGCTAGATTGTAAATGAATTGCGACCACGGGTTAATTATAATTTTATTCACCGCGGAAATTCCAATAAATTTATCTCGTTTGGTTACCATCTGATTAGCGTTAACAATGATTAAAGTTTATAACGATAACAGTGAACCAAGTTCATCTACCCGCTCAGACTTACCTCTACGATGGTAACTTTACACAATTTTGCAGCATATCCATTGATGCCGTATATACGAATTCATAAGAAATTTCTTGAGATAAAAACTTATATTCAAACGAATCAACGGATGAATGTAACTTACACCAATAGATTCAAAAGAATTCAGAAATGTATAACTGCTCCTCTAACTTAAACATATCAGTAATGTAATCATGCTTTGTGGATAGTCTCTGCTTCTTCGGACAACGGGACGCTGAAAATACAGCTCTAGTTACGAATTAAAAACAAATGTTTTCTCTTAGTGACAACTTGCTTCCTAACACTAAAATTGCCATGATTTAAAATCAAACAAGTTAGAGCTACGATTCTACTAACAATCGCAAAGGCTCCGGTTCCTTGATAGCATTTTAGACACACAAGCATTACTTTTTTATAAATTAGGCTGGCAACACTGACAACTGCAGTGCTTAGGTACAGGAAAACTCGCAGTGTCTTCTACTGCGTTTAACTATGTTTACGCCAAGTTTGAGTTAGTCTATTCAAGACCCTTCCAACGACACCTCAGCCGTCTCTACACCTTTTCTTCATGATCTGAGTACGAGCTGGCAACACTGATAACATGGTACCTGGGGAAGGAAACATCCACAATATATTGCTATTGTCAAATAATCTTTATGCCATGTTTAGTGCTGCTATGTCTAAAGTAATGGAAGCAATTAATAATAATTTGATACAAAATGGGTTTATTGCAACACTGGCAAGTGAGGTGATTGTATACGTAGACCCCCTTCAGTGATTTTGTATTCTGTCAAGTAATATTATGCCTAGTTTGACGTAGCTAGTCCTAACTGAATGAAAAAAACAAACAAACGAAAATTGATTCTGGCTGCTATGCGCTAGTCTAGCCAAGATTTTTTCAACGACAACTCTACACATTGTAATTTCTAAGATTTAATTTCTGGATTCGGACACCATGAGGGGGATTATAAGGTCCTTTTCGCTATTGCTTCGCTCTCGAGGGACCTAAAACGGGGAAAATGGAAATGAAATTATGGACATTTTAAATAAAACTTGCAACTCACGGTGATTTCACAATATAGTGCATGGTACAGGATGTTTTGCCATTCCGCGACACAAACAACACTACTGTAATTTTTATATAGACTAAAATCTGAAGACCGCAGCACAATATTCGTTACGAAAAGTAAAATTAACTTACGTAATCTGGCGGCTAAAATGTGGAAATTAAATTAATGATTGAAACATTTCAAAACACAGCTACAGTTAACCTATAAAACGGATAATTGGCTACCTGGGGCTTATTTCACGAAAGAACTCTGCAACTCTTCACTCCTCGTTTTGCATTTTTCCTTGGGTTATCTGTTTTATGAACAAAAATATGAAAAGTAATCTTGAAGAGTGAAAAATGCAGACTGTAGAGCGAAGAATTTATGACACATTCCATCTCGCGTACTCTGCACTTTCTCCCTTCACTCTTCCAAAAATGTAAAGTGAAGAGGAAGCACGTTTCTTCATATTTTTCATTGGCTCTGCAAATTAAACTCTTCAAGGATATCTCTTGCAAAGTGCAGAATGTAAACAAAGTTGCAGCTTGGAAAATCCCAAAATGTCCTCAAAGAAAGCTGAAACAAAACCTAAGAAATGTGCAGTTCTACAGATAATCATAGAACAAAGGAATACACTGTTTGCACCTTTCTCTTCAAGAATAACAAACGACAAAAACGTAGAGGCTAGGCAGAAGGTGCTTGGAAGGGCAAAACCAATTGGCCCAGCAAACGACATCCGAGATTGGAAGTTTATAAGGAACAAATTGTGCAGCGTCTGGAAAAGTCGCACGTTGGTAAGTAATGTTTTATGTTATCAGTGTTTCATTATTTCGCTTGAGTAGAGTATGCACCTTGCAGTTCAATTGGTGAGGTTCCTTTTACATAAGCAAAAATTTTGGGCTGTAGTTTCGTGGTTGGTGGTCACTCGAACATCGAGTTTATATTGGTTTAGTCAAGACTCTTTTCAATTCCTATTAGTTTTTCTTATTATTTCTGGTTACATGCACTTCTATAAACACCTAGTGACAACCAGTAATCCAAAAAGCGTTAAGAAAATCCACATCTTGTTATTAGTTTCTCGAATACTCACCCTAGTTGATCAAGAGGCAGAAACATGGCGCCATGCGGAGGAATACTAATTGCGACACTGTGTGTTATAAATGACACGTATTCTGCCACAAAACACGGCCAACATTTCGAGAGAGCGATATCGATTGAAGAGGGGTTAGTTAAAGTCGGGCTAGTTTTCTTTTATTATACGCGATGCACGTCACTGTCACGCACTCTCCTCCCTAAGCCGCAAGAATGTAGTTCTCACTTCACAGCAATAGTTATCGCTAACAAGCGCACGTACATCTCGCTTTCGCTTCGTCTAACCCTCATCTTATGTTTCCAAGCCCAACAAGTTATTTTAAAATGTTTGGACTAAACAAGCCGTGAAGCGATTACAATCAAGCAGACCGTCAATCTATTTAATTTTTAGGTCTTGTGCAGTCATTGCAGTTGTTACCCCTTCCTTGCGGCAGTGACCGAACTGTCTTGATGTCAGTAAGACAGAAATTAGTCTCTTTTCTCTCATTTTAGAAGAATACCTATAGTGAAAAAAAAGCTATTCTTACTTTAACTAACCCCTCTTTGCTCGCTATCGCTCTCTCGAGATACTGTCCGTGTTTTGTGGCGGAATATGTGTCATTCATAACACAACGTGTCACAATTAGTAATCCTCTCCATGGTGCCATGTTTCTGCCTCTTGATTAACTAGAATGAGCATTAAAGAAAGTAAGAATAACATGTGGATTTTCTTAACGCTTTTTGGAATGCTAGTTGTCACTAGGTATTTATAGAAGTGCCTGCAGCCCAACATTGTTGAACCTCGCCAATTGAAATACAAGGTGCATACTGTACTCAAGCCAAATACTGCAACACTGATAACAAAACATTAAATTCCAACGTGAGACTTTTCCAGATGCTGAACAATTTGTTCTTTACAAACTTCACATGGCCCATTCCATGCATTTGTGCTCCATTTCCTAATCAATGCAATGTCAATAGCACTCTTTGTATTGAGGTTAATGCCATGCTTCTTTCTGTAGGGTTTCTTATTCGGGCAGTAATACAAGAAAGGCCATATTCAAATTGAGAATATGATAGACGAAAGATTTCTTTGAAAAGGAATTCACTCAGGATTTTCAGTTTAGGGGGTGTAAAGTCAAAATTGAGGGTGTGTGTAGAGTTTTGCACGGTTCCTATCGGTTTCTCACAGCAAAAATAATTAAAGTTGGGGTGTTTTCGAGATTTTAGGGGTGACACCCCCACAGGGGGGAGTCTGGTGGAATCACTGAATTTACTGAAGTTTTCAAAATTCTTTCTCTTACTGTTCTCACCAGTGTTCTATTTGAAGCGGGGGATGGTTGAGATTTCCCCGTCTTTGCGAAAATCTTCCCTGGTTCTGTTTTCCTAAATGACCCCCAAGCCTGGGATATGAACGAATATAAAATACGATGTTCTGCGTTCTGAGAAAAATTCCCCCCACTCCGGAAATTGTACAAATCGGACACTGGTTCTCACTCTGTCAAAATTTTGCTATTGTTGATCACTGGAATCGTCGCCAATCAAACCCAACAAATTTCTCCGAAGCATATAAAATAATTATAGTAATATCATAACTGAAAAAACGTCCATAGTTCACTAGTAATTATTTGCAAATACTCTTCACAGTTTGCAAAATAAACTGCGGAGTTGAAGAGTGCGCGTCGTACATTTTGCAGTATATAAACGTATATGAAACAGAAACATTTATAATCGTGCGGAGTTTCTACACTCTTCGCTCTTCAAACCACTACTCCTCACTTTTCAAAATTTGTTTACATGAAACGAAATCAACGAATGCAGAGTGTAACATGAAAAGTGCAGAGTTGCAGAGTACTATGATGAAATAGATTCTGCAAAGTTTCCTCTCGACCTACATGATACAGAATTAGTCTGCACTTTACAATGTTTGCAAGGTGCAAAGTGGAGAGTAAAGATTTGCAGAGTTCCTTCATGAAATAGGGTCCTGGATTGCAAAACACCCTAAGTACATTTTTTTTGTATTTTCATTTTTCTGTTCGTAGGCATCTATGTTCCAAGGGTTATCCACTTGCATAATATTACATCTTAACTCCAACTATAAAACCTTTTTAAAAATAATAATAATAATTTCTGCTGAATAGAATAAAATTCCAAGTCATTGGCTTGTTTTGTTCCTCCTGAAAAATATACTCCGGTGGACTTGGGATGTTTTGCAATTCAGGTCTTCAATTATAACGGAAGAAAGAGTTAAAAATACCACAGTGGAGTGCGGGAAATGCCACAAGGGAAAATCGGGGGAATTTAGTAATTAAAAAAAAAATAATGACCGAGGGAAGAACACAAGGGCTAAAAAGCGTGTGGTATCAGGGTAAACTGGATGATGTGGAAGCGCTATCCATCATCACAAATGATGTTAACAAGTATTCCAACAATTTGAAGCTTTCGCGTAATTGCGACATACTATGGTGAGTCATATTTTCGTGCCATTTCTGGGTACAATGTTACCCTCTCCACCGCTTATTTAAAACGGAAGGATGTTGTAAAATTTTGAGAAAACTGTATTTCGGTTTACTATTTCTGGGCAACGACGACATAGGGCTTTTCTTGCTGTAGATGGTTGGCCTAGACGATCCCATTGGTGGCACGACCCACTCAAAGTAGAGAGAACCGTAGCAATTCCATCACACATAACACGATCTTCTCTTCAAATTTTCTTCTGATTCTCATCACCAGGACGAAACCATTAGAATCCCGTACATTTTTTGTTATTTCCTGTGTATACATTAATCTATGTTTCTACATAGTTACCACGTTTGTTTATACATTTATAACAGCGTTCGACAAGTTTTTGTATGCCCGCGTCGTAGAAATCACCCGCCTGTGACCGCAACAAATCTCCAAACGTTGTTTTCACTTCTTCATCAATGTCAAACCGCTGACCGGCGAGAAGCTGCTTCAAGAAATTATAGTGACAACGTGGAAATTGTAAAACGTCGGTTTTAATAGATGTTTGCGTCAACTGCATGCACCAACTCGAAGGTCGGCCGATCGCGTTTCATCATGAACATTCTCCCGTCTTTGAACGATCGTACCCATTTACGTACAATGCTGTCACTAATTGCATTCGAGCCGTACACTTCACATATCTGGCGATTAATTTCCACTGCTGGCACGTTCCTTGCTGTCAAAAATCGAATAGAAATTCGGTCACAGGTGAGTGATTTCTACGACGTGTGCACACAAAAACTTGTCGAACGTTATGATAAATGTTTAAACAAAAATGGTAACTATGTAGAAACAAAGCTTAATGAATACAGAGGAAATTACCAAAATGTATCGCACTATCTTTACTAGTTTTGTTTCTATTGACAATCGGACCTACTTAAAAAAAAGCCCTCGTACACAAATACACATGGATATCTACGGATGGCGAAACTCTCAACCAGATCGATCACGTATTAATAGATAGACGAAGCACACGAACATAATGGACGGTAGATCTTACAGAGGAGAAGAAGGTAATACCAACTATTAGATAGTGATCACAATACTAAGGGAACAGTTATGCATTGCGAACAGACAAGGCAAAGGATCAAAACCACTTAAAGTCGAAGTTAAATGATTATATAATCCTAGCGCAAGAGCAGCTTACCAACTGTAAATCTCAAATAGATTCGAAATCTTAGCCGACTCTAGTAGTAATAAAGATGATATACATAATGAAATTGATGTAAGATGTGGAAACTAATTCGTGATACAGTGAAGGGCGCAACGAAGGAACGTTTAGGTGAGAAGAACAGCAAAAGAGCAAGCCTTGGTTTGATGAAGAATGCTTTAAGCTCCACGAGGAACGGAAACAAGGAAGGCAACGATGGGTAAGTAATAAAAACGAAGCAATTTCGAATCACTACTGTAACGCGAATCCAACGCCACACGATGGTTCAGAAACACAAAGCGAGAATATCTGACGCAGAAGATTTAGGAGATAGAGGAAAACGATAATAGAGGAAAACGACAAGACAAATAAGCTACCAGGTCTATACAAAGGACTAAACTCATTAAAAAAAATGACCAGCTTAGATTAGGGATGATTAGAAATGAACGTAGAGATCTCCAAGCGAGTGCGACCAAAATTAGCAATGTGTGGGGAAATTATTTCGACACACTTTTTAATGTGCACACAATAGAACAATTAAAAAATTGTGCGAAGAAAAATAGAACAATTAAAAATTTATGCAGTAGAACCATGGATACCCGAACCTAGCGAGATCGAGATCTAAATGTTGAAATATATATACCAGGACGTAAGAGTTGTCTGCAGATATATTTCATGTGAATATTTCAATGAAATGTTTGCTCTGGCTTACAATACAATATTCACTTAACATAAACGATATCGAGTTTACTCTGAGCTTTCAATCATATCTTAGGAAAAGGTAGGTACTTCTCAATACATGACGTTACAACCAGCGATGATCCAGACTAAGATGCCTACTTGTAGGTACTCTGGTCTTGGTACTAGTGTATGGCAAAGTTTAGCCATATAAATACCCAAGTCGGGGGTGTTGCCAACCCCGTGGATAACGAAGTTTAATCAAAAGACAGGTAATAAGCATCAAAGCTTCTATTGATTCGAGTATATAATACAAGATTATTATTATTATTATTATTCATTTATATCTGTGAAATCCCCACGTTGAACTTTTATACACGTCTTAGTGGTACAATTTGTGCACTAACAATCATGAGACAAAATATATGATCCTGATAGCAATTATCAGCAGGCATTACGTAATTAATGTCTAAATGCATTATAACACTTAAATATGCGATACACAAATATTTACAATTTGAAAGTATTCTATACGAAGTACAATCCGAATTTGACTAACATCTACTGGATCAAAATCGAACCAAATTCATACAGCCTAGTTAACGAAAGACTAACTGCACCTAATCGTATGTGTAATATCATAACTCGCATCGCGCCGGACACAAAACATACTCACTCGCATACACGTTAACTCAAACAACTTAATAGGGTCGTAATTATTAAAAGCTTAACGTAAATAAAAATGTATGCACCTAACATAATATAAGCTAATCTTTCAATTGCAACACAGCTTAAACTCATAATTGCAATGCGTGCGTAACAGTTAGGTTACTTTATATTGCGTTTGCTATGTTTGCTCAAGTAGCGTTCGTTTAGGTAACTCATTTCACCGTAGCATAACGTATTGCGCTGTGTTAACTAACATTGCAATAAGGAATATAACAATAATGTTTGGTAGCGAGTAGTCTTCTTTAAGTAAACCGACCCTAACCTAATCTGAGCTGACATACCGTAACAAATCCTAACATAACGTAACGAAGGCTACCAGGTACCATATCAGTGTCGGTAAAGAAATTGAAAAAAATCAAATCACCAGGAATAGATAATATTCCAGCCGAATTAATTAAAGTCGAAGGAACTGCAGTAATCAAGGATATCAATACTAGCCCTATATGGAGAAAGGAGGAGCTTCCAAGGGAATTGAAAACCCTAATAATAGTAACTGTTTATAAAAACAGCGATTGTAATAATTACCGGGAATCTCATTGCTCCCAACATGATACAAAGTACTGATCAATGTTCTGCGCGTAAGCGTATACATAGATGAAGTAATTGAAGATCACAAATTTTTATTTAGGAGAAATAAATCCCCGTTGGACCAAATTTTCGACTTGAGACATTTTTTAGAAGAAATGAGAATGCAATAGGATTGTTCACCTGTTATTCATTGATTTTAAGAAAGCATATGACTTTATCAAGAGGGAAAACTATACAATATTCTGGTACAATTTGAAATTTCTGAAAAACTTATTCAACTAGTGAGAATATGTCTCAGCGCTCCCATAAACAGAGTACGGATAAAGAATAATATGTCAGATTGTATCGAGATCCGAAACGAATTGAAACAAGGTGATGCCTTGTCACCATTACTTTTAACTTTACGTTAGAATATGCGATTCTTAAAATAAAAGAGGACAAACAGGGACTAACATTGAATGACTTGTACCTATTGTTCGTATAAGTGGATAATGTTGATTTAATAGGAAACTATGCAAATGTACTACAAAGTCTTAGTAGAAAAGTGCGAGTAGATAGGTTTACAGGTAAATACAGAGAGAACAAAATACAGGGTAAGTCAAAATGATGTACCCGATTTCATAAATTTATTTTGTGAAATATAATGAACATATCTGAATGTAATACATGTGGTAAGAAGGGTAACTCTCAAAGTTTTTTTCAGTCACATCACAAGTGCTCTATGTGAGCACCTAGCGTAACACGACACACATCAAGCCGATAGTTTATCTCCTGCCAAACCTTGTGTAGTGTGTCACGGTCAATCTCTGCAATGGCTGCTGTGATGCGGGCGCGAAGGTCACCCAATGTTGTTGGAAGTGGTGGTACGTAAACACGATCCTTTATGAAACCCCACAAAAAGAAATCACACGGGGTCATATCGGGGGAACGAGGTGGCCAACGAATGAGAACTCGATCCACCTGAGATGCACGGCCTATCCAGCGCTGTGGCAATGCCTCATTGAGATGATCCCGAACGCTGCCATGGTAATGCGGAGGGGCACCATCCAATTGAAGAATGAAATCTGCACTATCCTCTTCGAGCTGTGGAAGGAGCCATTGTTGCAGCATATCAAGAAAAACATGTCCTTTCACAGTAGGTTCAAGGAAGAAAAAGGGCCCATAAATCTTTTCAGGGGAAATGGCACAAAACACATTCACCTTGGGTGAATCGCGTTGGTGTTCCACAACTGCGTGGGGGTTATCAGTTCCCCAGATCCTTACTTTGTGTCTATTCACATTCCCAGAAAGGTGAAACACCGCTTCATCACTGTAACGTAACCTTTCGGCGAACCCATCCTCTTCCATTAACGTGAGAAAATCAGCACAGAAAGACGCTCGAGCAGCATGATCAGTGTATCTTAAGGCTTGTAGCAGTTGCAAGCGATAGGATTTCATTTGTAAACGTTTCCGCAGAATTTGCCATACAGTTTTCTGTGGCATTTCAAGTTCCCTCGCTGCCCGGTAGGTAGACTTCTGTGGATTCCGCACAAAACTGGCGCGAACACGTTCCACTGTCTCTTCCTCAGCTGAAGGACGGCCAGTCGATTTTCGCTTACAGATGCAGCCCGTATCTCTGAATTTTTCATACCACGTACGAATGTTTTTTCCAGTAGGTGGGTCTCTGCCACACTTGGTACGGAAATGCCGTTGAACACTCATCACAGAGTTGTTTACATGGTAATCCAGCACACAGAACGATTTCTGCTCTCCAGTCAGCGCCATTTTCGTTAACTGCTTCCAGCGCCGCGTAGCGGTAGACAATGCAACCACGCGGGACATAAACTAAACTCAACTAAACTTTGAACTTTTGCCTTTCCTTGCGCGTAGCTCACATTAAGATATGTTCATTATATTTAACAAAATAAATTTATGAAATCGGGTCCATCATTTTGACTTACCCTGTACTGAAAATGAAATAAATAAATACATAACAATTAAGAATAAGAACATAGAGATAGTAAACAAATTTCAAGTGATGGGAGGATATGTAACAAGGAAAAACGAAATTATCGAAGAAATAAAACGTCGCTTATCATGGGGCAAAGCGTGTTTCTATTCAGTCCAGAAACTCCCCATCTCGCGATTAATATCAAGAAAGTTGTAATGGAGAATATACAGAACGGTTATTCTGCTGATATAACTTTACAGATGCGAAAATTGAAATACGACCCTAGCAGATGAACATAAATTACGAGTGTTTGAAAACAAGGTCTTGATAAAGATATACGGCCGAAATAAGACGAGATGACAGGGGAATCGAGGAGACTGAATAAAGAAGAAATTCACAGACTTTACTACTCGCCGGATGTCGTTAGAATAATTAAATCGCGACAACTAAGATGGGTAGGCCATGTAGCTCGTATAGGGGAGAAACGAAGATTATATTCGATCGTTGTTGATGAGCCGGAGGGAAAGAAACCGTTGGTAAGACCGGTACGTCTTTGGGAGGTATCTTCGTGAAGTAGGGGTTTGTGATGAAAACTGGCTTGATGGCTCAGGATAGGATCTTATTGCGAATGTTTGTTACTGCGGCGATAAACCAGCAAGTCCCGTAAGCTATAGAGTAAGCAAGTAAGTAATGTTAATAACCCAGACCGGTGTACAATCTGGTATATAGATCATAGCATCGAAGCAAATTGCAGTTTCCTTATTACGTTATATCAATGTTGTACTTTTTAAGATTTTATCTTTTAAAAGAATTGAGATCTGAGTCTGTGATGCTTATTAGTGTATATACTATGAGAACGGCGAAGACGAGTTTCGGAATATACTTCAAGTAAACGGAATCTGAATGTGAAGGAACATTGCAATTATTTTGTCATAATTGAATCTTAAATCATTTAAAGCAACTTTGAAAGTATGTAAAACTGGACATACGAGCAAAATGTAACTCACTGACACCAATGTTTTAATCACGAAAAAAAAATAAACAGGTTAACGCGATACCTTGTTTTTATAACTGTGATGAAGCAAACAAAATGCATGAAGTGAAATTAGTGAAAGAAGTGAAAGAATACGACTCTAATGGTTAGGTTCCTCAGTTTGTATACTTCGGGATTCCACTTCTGCGTATTGATGTTCATATTCGAACATTTGTTGTTCAAACCGTTTTAAAGTTGTTTTCAGTAACCAATAAAAATAAACTAAGATTACAATACTTTCAAAAGTACATATTGGTAGCAAAAATTTTGAAAGTTAGAGCATGGTTAGAATGTTTTCGTATTTGTGGCAATGCTGTCCATGATTTGTTGAACTCTGTTCCAAAATTGCAATAAAATTTGTCAAAATATTCGTCTGAAAGTGTGTTTCGAAAATGAAATAAGGGAGGGAATATGTTGTTTTAAGCAAAGTAATATTTGATTTTATCGTTATTTTGGTCTAAATGACTACACCTTTAGCAATGATTGTCTCAAAATCCGAATACTGGAAAAAATAGAGGAATTTGGGATAATACTAATTTATTTCGAACCTAGTCTACCATTTGTCATCCTATACATTAATGTTGTCGGAATCAAAGTTATCAATAATACAACGACATATATAATCTTGCAATTCATAGACCCCATAGCCAAATACACACATTTAAGTAGGTGAAACTTTGTATGCTGATTTTCGGGGACTAGTATTCCTAAATTAAAAATTTTGTACACTGGGTGAACATCTGATTGAGTCACCAACGGTATTTCGAGCATTAGAGATAAAAAAAAGTTTGAGACGGGTCATACCCGATCAGTGTAACGTGAGTTAGGCTGTAAAATCAGCTCAAATCTTGAGTGTAATCGTAGACTTTAACAACAAGTTTGATTTTATGAATGTTTTCGCCTGTTCAATATTCGAAGTAGAAACTTCAATGTATTCTGCAATATGTCTGAAAATATTTGTAAAAGTTCTTTTTGTGTGCTAAAGTAGTGAAACGACGAAGCTACCTTCGCTTGGTGAGACACAACAGTATAAAAATTATTTGCGGTTTCATTTTGAATTGCGAGGACCGTTGCCTTTACAACAACGATGAAATATTGGAAAATTGTTATCGGATCGGATTTTAGCTTATATGGCCACGGTATTAAAGATTCTAATTCTTTTTCAAAGACTGAGTCTAAATTCTTGTATCTATCAAGGAAATATTTTAAACCACCGCATTTAACTTGGGGTACAAGTTCGTTTACAAGATCCAGATGTAAAAAGTACGGAACACAGATCCTGTTATTTATCAATACAGGTACTGCATACTTATGCAAGTTTGTACCATTTTCCAAGCTTACAACGTTATCTTCTACTGACTGCGTTAACAACTGAGCTACGATCTCAAAATGAATAGAGAAAAGAAATATAAAGAGTACATGTATGAAAATTAATTGCATGTTTCCTGATCTGTAACACAAATAAACGATATTTCAAGATTCAGAATCCTATTTATTTTACAGATCAGAGTAATTGAACTTGTCTCATTAGGTCGCGTAAAATTATAAGAGCTGTCAGATATCCTATCATTTCAGATATCTCCTCAATTAAAAATGGTATATTAATAAATAATCGTAGTATCGTCGTTGTTCAGAAATCATTTGATGATCTCATTCTTAGATTAACGCATATTTCTGGCGGAAAATGAGGCAAATGCCAGTTATTAATTATTATTAACATTATCATCATCATCATTATTATTCGAATTCTTCTGTAGACACACAATATCAAACATATTTATATATTTCGTTTTTAAATTTCTTATGGGCCTAATCACATATTTTATTTTATTTGGAAATTATATCTCATTGTTGAGATATAACTTCGTTGCGGAGATCTCCCTAAATACTAAGCATAAATATATTTATGGTACGTACCTATATCTAAAATTATTGGTGCACTGAATTAAAAAAAAATATATCCGAAATTGAAATTGCCTCAATAAATTTTTCACGCAATTAAGCTAATCTTAGCCTAGATAGTCATTATCACGCTTGGCGTGCCATACACTAAAACTAAAATTACTCTCGTCTCTCGTTCTCCGACGAGATGTACATGTCCATTATACATGTACATTATATAGTTTGAACTCTATTGTAATAGGTAGTGGATTAGCAGGTTAGCGTGTCAACAGAAACCACAACGAAAACAATCCTTATATACAACAAGGATTATGAAAAGCTGAATAAACAGTTTAAGAAGCAGACGACGCCAGGTCCAAGCCGTGAGGTTTGGAAGTGCGGTAAACACGTCTATCAGAAAGAATTATTAAAGGTCCAGCAGGAGCCTACAAAGTATTACCAACTCATTTCGACTAGTGGTCACCTCTTCCACTCTGACTTGGTCTTGAGCCAAGAGTCCTACCTTACCCCCGACTTGGACTGGAGTCGGTACACCCATCCTGTCTAACTTCGTCTGGAGTTACAATCCTATCGCTACAACTCTATCCGCCTCAAAAGAGACCTAGTCTTACAATGTCACTACGCAAAGAGGTGAACCACAGATAAATCATTGCAAGTCCAAGTTCCGGGCCCTCGTTCTAGTAACTGTAAAGTATCTTGTATATCGCATATTTAATGGAACTTTTATAATAAAATTGGTATCGGATAAAAGTCAACAAGTATCTTTGCTCTTATTATCATATAACCACTATAACCTCGATCTCACGATGGAAGCACTTTACCTAAGTTATATTCATACAATACATTCTATCACGTCGCTACGGATAAAGTCAATAACAACCAACTAGAGAACATACGTTCGAACAAACGTGATTCGAACAGCAATAGCACAGAACAATACGTGGTGGAGATCGTCTGGATCTCATTCCGAAGTAGTATCACACATGATTACGAAGTGGTAGACGTTCGGATCTATAAAAGTGGTTACACATGTTATCATGGCATAACAGAGTGAAAAGCCGGGATTAAACAAACCACTCAAAAGGTGGTTAAGAGCATACATAACAAGCCGACAACCGAAGTGTCACAAATAAGAGTGTAATTGCTAAGTGTTCAACGATCAGTGCACAAGTGAAACAGTTATACCAAACTTATACTAAAACAAATACCAAGCTAATTTTAAAATATTTCTGCCAAAAGTGTTAGATCTGAGAAAAAACTAACTTTTTTATTGGGAATACATATCTGCAAGAAGAACCTACCCCCGGAAACCCATTTTTGACTATCTCATCGTTCCCAACCTCAAGAAAAGATGAACAGAAGACTCCAACCAATAGGAGGCACTGGAATCTACTTTTGGAACCTACAACGGTACGAATCCAAGGAATCCCAAGGTATGTTTCTTTAAATTGTCTTAGATGTCAATTGTTCTTTTCTTAAACAAAAGCAGAGCACATGAATCAAAAACTTAATGAATAAATGCATGTAATCTGCTCTGGAAAAAAGACAGGACGAGATAGTTCAGGAATAAAAAAATAATTCTGACGAAGATTCGAAATGGCAATAAAATCGTCTTTTAACTTGCCCCATTTGACAAAATATTCGGGAACAATCAATGAAGATCCCAACCGTTTTTTTATGATATTCGAACACCATGCTACTTTGCAGGGATAGACAAACAAAAAAGTGGAGATTCTTACAATGTATCTCCAGGATGTTGCTTTAGACCTAATATTCAATTACAGTAATTAAACCAATTGACTGAAATACCGTATGACGAACTAAAGGAGAAACTAGTTAGTTTAAGTCGTCCTAAACTTCCTCAGTGTATCGCCGAAATGGAGATTAATCTCGTACAGCAAAGTCAAGAAGTATCCATAGACGCGTACTTTCTCCGAAAGTTAAGAGCCATTCGGCACAACCTTCCACAGTGTACGGAAGAGTCCAAAGTCCATTATTATCACTAGGACTACAACGACATTTTCTCAAGAAAATTGTCCTAGAGACATTTGAAACCGTTTAAGAACTTCAAACAAAATTGCAAGCACTAGAAAAATCTCAGGATTTAATGGGGAAAAGAGATTTTGTGGAAAAAGTGCAGGCTTTCCAACTTTTCGAAGAGTAAAAAACTCAAAACCGAAATAAGCATAATGCTTATAGACCTCAACCCTTGCCTCAAAATCCATGTTATAGTTTACAAAGTCATAACCTTCAACATTTGCCTTACCAAAACATGGACTATCAAAGTAATATACAAACGCTAAATTACCCTATGTATTCTCAAAATACTAACCAACAATGTTCCAGTACACACAAGCGTTACCTCCCTGGACTACGCAAGAACCTATTATTGACCGTTCTAAGGGGGAACCTGAACTCCCGGGATATGATCCTAGGCGTCAAACCTATCGGCAAAATCCAACCAACCAAATGAAAATGCATCAGTCTAACCAAACCATATCACAACCTCCAATTCTTCAGCTTAAACATGCTGAAGCCATTGACCGTTAAACATGCCATTGATACTTCAGCTTAAAAAAAATGAGCAACTAAAACCTAATCAAATACAACCTAGTCAAAATGTTCATCCTCAGTCCAACCTGGAGAATATAACAAACAAATTGGCAGAGTTATATCTCTCTAACGATAGCGAAGAAAACTTCATATAAACCGCCTTACGAGAAAAAGGGCAAGAATTATTATAATAACAAAGAAAAAGAAATAATAAACACTCAAACATTAAAAACGAAAACAAGAATAAAAATAGTAGCTAGAACAATGCAAGTGGTACGATTACCGTCTGTTCAGTGTGTCATAAGCCAGGACACAGTTCTCATGTTTGTTGATATAATAAACACAAAAGTGAAGACAATCAGAGAAACGATTAAAGTCGCCCCTCCCATCACAAGGCGAGCGGGCGAGTGATACTAGTACAACCCTACACACAAATTGGTCCAACTCTGTGGATATTGCGGGTAGCAATGAAAATCCACAAAGATTTTATACAGACTTTGAGACAAGTGACAACCAATCTTTAATAAATATACAGATAGGAGAGAGAATAATTCCTACAATTTTAGATACAACAAGTTCAATTCCAATATGGCCAAAACAAAGACTTCTAAATAAACAGTGTGTTGATTCCTTAGAAAACACAAATATGAAGAGCAGCAAATAAATTATTAGAATTACAACGCGTAGCATTGGTAAAATAGAAGGTTGGTACGACATATTATTCGCAGTACTTCAGAGTATTGGAAAATACCCAAGCCCCATAATGAGCCAAGATTAGTTAAAACGTTTATTAGCGCAGACTTGGAAAGAAATATTATTTCCTTCTACAGAAAACCACGCAAGCCTATTCTTGAATAAGAAAACAGACATAAGCAAGACATTGCTCCGTCGGTATTTATGTCACTACAACAACACAACATGGCAAACATTTATACAGTAACAAATACGACGGTGCCAGCAGAACCCTATTTTTTTCCGTTAAGAATGAATAAGAATGTGAAAACTGAATCAACATTTCTTTACATTACGCTACTACAGTAGTTAAAAGGCAAATACAGTCTCCAAACGTTAACTATGAAAATGCCTTTTGATAACCCAACTATTTTGCTAATAAATCCTACAGCAAATAAAATCACGCTGCGAAAAATTCCCCACATGGAGAAAAGAATAGAGGAAATTTCTATTCACATTGAAAAACAGAAAATAGAACCGGATAACATCTATTAGTACCGTTCTAAGGAAGATTAGAGTACGCTGAAAAACATTTTAGCTTATATAAAATACATAATTATATATATAAAATATATACATAAACAGGGTGGTAATGTTACGGACCGACAACCTTCAGGAGGTGATAGTACAGTGAAAAATAAAGAAAAAAAGCTGAGGCAACGGGGGGGGGGGGGGAATTCCGAGGCGTTACGGCGCTACAGCCTGCCGAAAGCGTGGGAAAATAAACTTCAGAGCGGATTATTGCGAAGACGAAAAACCGGAGAGCAGGCGGTTGAGAGTAAATTGGAGGAATTCACACCCGGGCTATCCCAAAATGCATCTTGGAAAGTGCTACAAGCAGGGCTCAAGGGATTCCCTAAAGGAAGTAGGAGATTCCCAGAAAGTCTTCCAAGTAAAGATGGGTCGAAAGAACACAAATGGGATGAGTTGCCAACAGGTAACAATAATTCATTGCCGGCACAGCGATATCTCAACGAGAATTAATGTTTTGACCATTTTTATAAAATAATGTGTTGTTGCATATCAGACAGGGGTGATAATTAAAGACGGTCAACGAGCGTGTGGCTTATTTATTAGCAATGAGAGAGACTAGGAGTATCCAGTCGGATGGTGGTGACTACGCATCTTAACAGCTGCAGTGTAGTAAAAAAGACGTCCTCGTTGGTCGAGTGGTCAGTGCTATCAGGAGTCCGTGATGTTACACAGTCTTGCATTGAAGCCCGACTGGAAAAGAATCAGGTGTATGGTTAAAGCGTAACAGCATGCAAAGGATGGGCGGAGGGTATTAGTTAATGAAGAGGCATGTTCGGCTCGTTAGTAGGAAGAACGCAATGTAATACAACAACCAAAGAAGGATGACATGGAAGAGATAAAACAAACACGCGTGTGTACTAGAAATCATGTGTAAACTGATGCAAGGCAAAATGTAGCAAGTTTTCCATACGATGTCACAAACTTAAATAGCACCTCGAAAATTACACCCTTTTTATTCTTCTCTCGAGGTCCTAGGTTTTAGAGTAAGCGCAGACAAAATATCAATCTCTCCAAGATTGCAAAGAAGATTCAAAATTTTCAGAGACCAAGAACGAAGAGACAACTTAGATTTTTTGTCGACCTGTGCTCGTTCATGCGTTCACACGTAAACCGTTTCACGGACCGGTTTAAACCATTTCAGATGCTCTAAAAAGGATTCAAAATTTAAATGAGACCAATTTATGGATAAACTATTTGAATAAATAAAAGTAGATATAATAAATGCTACCTCACTTTCCCACTTCTACCCAAATGCACAGATTAGGGTCTATACGAATAGAAGTACATATAAATTAGGAAAGCTATTAACATGTTATTATCCTGAAACAAATGAAGAAAACATAGTGTCATACTACTAACGAAGATTTAAAATAAACGAGGCTAAAATACAGCTTATGAAACAAAGAATTGACTGGAATGATTTACGTTATTCGCAAATTTACTTACTACCTACTTAATCATAAATTCACGCTTTACAGAGCCAACGAAAGATTGTCTACATACTCAGAATGGAAGAATAGGAAAGTTCGCACGCTACAGAATCTTACTATCAGATTTTCGTTTTTTAGTAAAGCACAAAAAAGATCAGAAATGCCAGCTGATATTTCCTCGAGATTGGAAAATCTAGAAGACATCAAGGGACAAAAAGAAGAAGAAAATCAAGAAAGCATAGGAGGATATGCTGCTAATAGGCAGAAAGTGACAGATGTGAAAACATCGGAAGACCAGTTTGTGTTCCGCTCTAACGCACTTGAACACAGCGTGCTAATAGCAGAAGAAATTTTCACCAATGAAAAATTAAAGCAGAAACAGAGAAAAGATCCAACTTACACAAACACTATTGCAGCGTTAGAACGACAATAACCAGAAGATACAACAACAATACGTGCTTTAAAATACCAACATTTGAAGGATGGAATACTTTACTGCACAAGAAAGCATCGAGAATTAGGCAAAATACTGCTACTATGTATACCGAAAAAAACTAATTCCAGAATGGTTTGAAAGAGTTTACAAGACGACAACTTTCGGACATCCAGGACTTTCAAAAATGGCTAAATTATTATGTACCATCTATGAAACAGGCGTTGTGGTACTATCTTAAACGGTGTAATGAATATTAGAAATTTAAGACTTTCCCTAAAAAGAATGAGGGTGACCTTTGGACCGTCCTGAAGGTAATATGTGTAAACAATACATATTTGATACTTTAGGTCCTATAGTCTCTGAAGGGAACGTTAGAAAATTTGTCCACATAGCACTAGAAAAGGCATCAAATTTTGTGATAGCCAAGATAGTCAATTCTGTAACAGCAAAATCAATAATTGAGTTCATAGAATAGAAATAAATCTTAGATTCGAATGTTTTAATTCTCTTGTATTAAATAAACATCCTGTACACTCCAGTACAGCACTACGCGAGATGGCAGAAAAGTATAAATTCAAGCTACGATTTTATCCAAGCTACTCGCATTCTGGAACCGGACTATGTGAAGTGACTCAAAAACACTTCAATCCATACTTAAATTTTATGTACAAAATGACATAAAATCATGGGGAGAAGCATGTACCTTATGTACCTTTTGCAATAAATTCACAGATTTCTACATATTTGGAGTTTTCTCCATTTTCCTCATGCATGGATTTATGGCATGTAATATATCAGACATGCAGTTTGGTATCAGACATGGTTTGCAAATATCGCGGGAAAACTCAATGACATAGCTGACAAAATGCACAAATCCAATATGAGAAAAAATAAATGTTACGATAAGCATATTTCTCAAACATTTATGCCGCACCAGAAAGTGTTAATTTATTTTCCATACAGATTTCCCAATACGCGCTGAACACTTTACACGTAAATTGATTGCTCCTTATACAAAAGAAAAATAATAACCTATATTTTGTCAGATTTTCTCCACAGTATAGACAAGAAATTCAGTTAATATCAGTAGACGGAATCAAAACATATTACGAAGAGAATGATGAATAAAAAATTCTATTATGGGGAACGCTGCAAAAGAAACCTCCTCACGCACATATACACAGAGCTACAAGCAAATCCATCGAAGAGAATGATGTGAAGAGATTTATATGTGAAGAGTTTTCATCACAGCAGCGGTATACATCGAATCCCCATCCAAACAGAATTGAGAGAAAGGAACATGACCTTCACAGCCAGGAGCTCCGACCACAGCATACACAAGACATCGGACAGAAACAGCACGAGTGAGACACAGAACAGCACAGCTAGAAAGACGTTTCTCTCTCTTACGATGACCGAAGGAGGCAACCAGCTGACACGCGTTTGGCACTCGCACGGCGAAGAAGAAGAAAATAAAATAAATAAAGTTTTAAAAAGGAAGTAAAAATACTCACCAGTTAAAACATCCCAAAACTAATACACCTTTTCTTATTATTATTATTATATCATTTTTATACTATTTTATTCGAAAAATACGATTAATTTGTTCTGTAGCAACTAACGAACGATTTATTTTAACATTGCTGAATTTTCAAATCATCAAAGAACATTTTAATGATATCTTGAATAGTATTCTCGGAAATATAGTCACAGATGTCCTCATAAAACACACATTAGCAAAAGAAATCATTAGTACCGATTCAAAGTTACGAAGTACTATAATGCAATACGAAATAGGAATCTTTTACTTAACATAAAAAATTTCGTACTTAATTTTGAAACCGCAACAGCAAATTTGGATATAATTTTACAAATATCTGTGATAAGAAAAAAGAATTACTTGATTTTAAATAAGATATACAATAATGGCCTCTTGTCTAAATCTGGACGTTTGCGATTAGCATTGCCCAAATATGCAATAAGAACAGAGCATTCTGTATTTGAAATCAACTTATCGATTGCAATCAAAAAAATGTTTACGATTTGCAAAGTACAATCACAGCCGAAAACACAAAAATCGGACTGTTTATATGAGCTAATTTTCCAAAATAATACTTCATTATGTCAAATTAAGCCAGGACTATCAACCCAGGAAGTATTCTACATATATACTTCTTCAGGTTTACACATCGCAAGAAGAAACGATGTTAAATTAATAAATTTTAAATGTTAAACTTTCATTCCCAACTTCAAACTCTGCAAAAGACGATTGACAGCTTAGACAATTAACTGACGAGAGTAACGACTTATCCAGCAAGTTTCAAGATCTTCACTTGCTCCCCATGGTCACATGGACAACAGTAATAATAGTAGTACTGATTTTAGTGTTAATAACAGCCTTATCTATATACAGTATCTCTATTGTTTATAACAACGAGTGAAAGTTAAACAAAATTCAAAATAATATTTTTGTGTATATTCCAGATGATAGCGATTATAGCTTTTATCGTTCTTATGGTGATTTTAATTGTTATAAATATAATATTAATCACATACATCGACGCACCAAACCATCAACGATGCATTACATACAGCAAAATGTAGTGGAACAGGAGGAAATCAGGATTAACATCTGCAACGAATCCCCAAACAACAACAATGAACCCAAAACCCACAACTTCCACAAGGATCCCTTCATAATGCCAGTGATACCACCACCAGCAATAAGTATATCGCACCCATCATCACCAAGAGCGATAGCCACATCCCATATATAATTAGTGATCTAGTATATATTTTTTTTAGTTCAAAGCAAAAGAGAAATGCTTAACCCACCTGAGGAGGATGACGTCAATAGGACCGACCTTGCTTTGGACAAGTTAAGGCAACTACAAATTTCTCATAATAAATATTTATTTTATGGGGTTGGACAAAAATCTAAAAACACGTCATACAGGACACGTAAGTGTGGCCCGCTACTGTACACCACGTGTTGCGGTTACCGATCGTGTTTTGTTTTCAATGTGTCATGTGGACCTTCCTCTTCCGTCAGCAGTACACAGTTCACCTGTGAGTGTCGTTGTGTGCAAGTGGTGCGGTAAAATGGGTGACCTGACAGACTTCCAAAGAGGCATGATCGTTGGTGCCCGTCTGGTTGGAGCTTCAGTGACAACAGTGGCGACCATTGTGGGGGTATCGACAGGCACTGTGTCCAATGTCACGAGGGCATACACAATGCATGGGCAAACAACGTCTGCAAAGCACAACAGTGGTCGAAAGACAATCCTGTCCGATAGGGACAGGAGGGCATTAAAACGAATTGTAGCAGCTAAAAAGCAGACCACTGCAATGAAAATTACGTCTGAACTCAATTCCGGCCTACAGAACCCTGTTTCATTAAAAACAGTGGGACGGGAACTTCATAAAAGAAAATTCATGGCAGGGCCGCAATCGCCAAACCTCTGGTCACAGCAGTAAATGCGAAGCGGCGAATCCAGTGGTGCAAGGACCACAAGGAGTGGACACTTGATCAGTGGAAACACGTAATGTATTCCGATGAATCGACCTACACCTTGTTTCCAACAACCGGTCGTGTTTGCGTATAGAGAACACCGTCGCAGCCCTATGATCCAGACTGTCTGCGCCCAACTGTAAAGCATGGGGGTGGTTCTGTTACAGTATGGGCAGTGATATCGTGGTTTTCTGCAGGTCCCATCATAACCCTGCATGAAATGATGAATGCTAAGGCGTATGAGGCGATTTTGGGGGACCAGGTTCTACCCATGGCCCACACATTGTTCCCGGATGGTGATGGTATCTACCAAGATGATTTGGCACCCTGTCACGCTGCAAAAACGGTGCAATCATGGTTTGAGGAGCATGACCAGGAGCTATCACATCTCCCCTGGGTCCCACAATCACCAGATCTGAACATCATTGAGCCATTGTGGTCTGTGTTAGAAAGGCGTGTTCGGTCTCATTACCCTCCACCATCATCCCGTAAGGAACTGGAGCATGTTTTGGAGGAAGAATGGTACAACATCCCACACACCACGATTCAGGAGCTGTATACGTCCATTCCACGTCGGATCCAAGCTGTTTTGGACGCAAAAGGAGGTCCCACACCATACTAGGTATGATTTTCACACTTTTTCAAACGTTTTAGATTTTTTGTCCAACCCCTGTATATATATAT